>JASDQU010206590.1:3918-20483 GCA_032191745.1 Picea mariana
AGATGATGAATCAATTGCACAGAGGATTGCAGATTTGCAAGAACTTGAGGAAGCAAGATTTCTAGCAGATTTTCATCAGACAGTTGAGAAAGCTAGACATAAATCTTAGCATGACAGGCACATTAAGGATAAAATATTTGTGCAAGGGGATAAGGTACTAATCTACAATAGGCGTTATCAGAAACATCTAGGTAATTTTTACATGCATTGGTTGGGTCCATTCATAGTTGCGGAAATCTAAAACTCTAGTGTAGTCAAGATAGCATAAGTGGATGGTATCCTTCGACTAGGATGGGTGAATGGCGCCCGCCTGAAACCATATATTTTTCATGATTGAGCCAAAGGACTATTGCTCCATTCCAAGGGAGCATGTACATTAGTTAGATTTTAATTTCCTTTAATTTCTTTTATTCAGTTAATAATGTCAGACTATGCATTGTTGCGCCACAACATATACTTCTTTTTCATTCTAAGCGTTTCTTTTGGGTAGAAATTCTTACTCGGATGTACAATATCGGAAGAGCCACCATTACATTAAATGAAGTCATTAAATATGATGGGGACCCCCATTGTGGTCAGAGGCGAGGTGAATCTGAACTGTATCAAATCCCATGTGCCATACACATCTCGTCCAGTCATACCCTTTACGGTAGCTACAATAACTCATATGAACGTTTCGTCAAGCCATAAAGGTGCAATATGCATATATGCCATCGGTATCCCCACCAGGATTCTCAACCATTAAAACAGTAAGCCCTCGGGTCAACCACGTCCCTGTCAGCCTGTTCATTAAAGCCAGGATCACCCTATAAGATTTTACCCCGTTATCAGTCCCGTTGGACACCTAAGCCTAAGATTGTGTTTATGGTTTAATTTTGAGTGTCCTTATGAGTAGTTACAGAACTATCCAGTTATCTCTCTTATAATACATTGTGAACTCACAAGTGAGACTTATTGTTTACCTCAATTATATTTTGTCTTGTGCTATCTGTACCCTCGTCTCATTTGTGAAATATTCTTCTCCCCAGTCGTGACCCCGAACCCCAACTCATCCCATCTATTTTTCTAGCATTCCAGAGCCAAAATGCCAAGAGAAATAGGAGGCCAAAGTTCAGCTCCAAAATAATAAATTCCAGATGATCTGTGTGATCCCAGAGTCGAGATCATGGGCGATGTCAAGGGAAATGTCAACAAGTAAAACTCCTTGACCTCGACCTGATGGAGAAAGTATTGTTTCCACAGATGAATATTAGTGTATTTTGGGACTTGGCTCCAGATGTAATGGGAGGCATGCAGTTTTTGTCAAAGACATAATTCATCAAACTGTTCAATTACACCATCATTAACCTCATGGATTTACTGATTTTCGAAACTACTGGTGATTTTGTATAGTGAACCAAGTTTTTGATCAGTCGGGTGAATGACATGATCTTATGGATTGATAGAAGATATCTTATTCATGCCAAAGACATCCACCAGCTCACCAGATTACCCCTCGAGGGTGAGGATGTATCAAAAGGATTCCAAGGCCCCAACAAGCATGGGAAGAAGAAGGGAGAAGTCATCGTGTATGAGAAAATCTATACATAGAGAGGTGGGCATACAACCAAAATCGACCCAATCCTACCAAAGATGGTCTGGACAGCCTGCTACATGATCTCTAGTAAGGTTATGCACTCGTACTACAAGGGAGAATGCACCTTAGATGCTCTTTCAGTAGTAGACCTCTGTGTAAGAGTTTTGTTCAATTGGTGCAACTACCTACTAGAGGAAATCCTAGTTGCATGTCATGAATCTTAGGAGAAGGGAGGAAATTTTACATATGGATACCTGTTAGTAGCATTTGCAATGTGCAAATGGCAGTCACCTCCAGGAAGACAATTTTCACCTGTAAATAAGGGTCGCCTAGCCAATATGTTTGAGCCCTGGAACTCAAGGTCAGACTTAGAGAATATGGAGTTCAACAATACAACGTTTCTGAAGTGGTTCAACCACCTCATCTACACAACTCAGCGGTTGTGCATACCATGGGAACTAGTAAATCTCAACACCTATAACATCGCATTTGGGCTAAATCACCACTACACTTTTGTTTGGAAGAGGCATGCAAAGCCTAAGGACCTCCACACAAGGTCGTTACCCTTCTATCTAGACAAAGAAGCCTTCGACAAGGAAGTCATTTCATGGCCCGATGTTAAGCGAAACCCATGCAAGTCTAGTGCACATTACCTCTTGCCACTAGATCTCCTGAAGAAAAATGGGCAGGAAGAAGTAGTAGGGCCGAGTTCCAACCTAGCAGCAAAGAAGTAGAATGTCCAAATGCTGATAGAATCATAAGAAGAAGAGGATGAGGAACCCCTGGAGCAGAAAAAGAGGACATTGCCATTGTTTCCACAACTTCTAGAACATGTATTTTTATCAGGTAAGGATGTGAATGAAATCCTTTCCATTGCATTTATAAGAGATGTCTCGGTAACGAAACCCCATACAAGGTTTTTCTCGGCCAAAGGGATAAATCCACAGTCGATATCCTTGGCTCTACCTCGTAAAAGGGTCTCCATTCATGCTACCTAGATTGTGATTAACATCACAGATAATCCTGAACCAAACACCACTTCCTACACAACCATCATCATTGAACAAGCCCCATCGTCACCACATGAGACCATTTTTCCCTCCCGACCCACATCCCCTAAGCCAATGCAAATGGATAACCCCGACCCTTTTGAGAATGTAAAATAACCCATTACCCTGACGACCAAATCCTTGAGCCATCCAGTCGCTCCATTAGTACCCATTTCGGTCACTCTTCCTTCAGTGGAGAGTTGACAACAATAAATACCACCACTTTCTCCAATACCATAAGTTCCATGCACCCAGAGTCCTCTCTCAATAGTCAATGTTGAGATTCCCATCATCAGAAAATGGACTCTAGAAGTTTCGTTACATACAGAGGCAGGATCACATCCGGTTCAGATAGAACACCAAAAAAACTTAGGGAATAGTGCATCATCCTTGAAAGAACAACTAAAGCCAATACTCCAAAATCCACATAAATGTGTAGAACATTCGATTGCTAGTGGAATACCACTACAAGTCCGATTATCCTTGGATGCCACTACTTCATCTGGGAACCTTACTCAGTTGCTAATAATGAAGCTAGTGGGAATAATCAGAGCCTCAACTGAGAAATTGGAGCAGAGGATCCAGCAGGATGAATGAGAAGCCAACTTCTAGAAGCAAGAAGGAATCCTGGCACAGACACAAATAATGCAATAGGAATACTTAAAGATTCAGGCAGAGCATAAAGTCAATAAGGTGAAGGAAAAGTTAACAGAGGCTTGGACAATAATAAAAAATACAGCACCTCAACTACCAGAATCTAGTGCAACAAGTGAGATTGTCGAGTAGATCAAATTAATTCTGGTATCCTGGTTTGAGTTGGAAGAACGAGCAGAATATATCGAAGTACAATTGTGGTATGGTAAGCGAGAAGCCAAACTACAACCTAGGAAGCTACAAGAGAACCTGGAAAAAGTAGTTTTGGAAGGAAACAATGCAATATTCACCTTGCATAAAAGGACTACAGAGTGTACAACCATTTTCAAAGAGGTTAGTGATTGGATGGGAATCATTTCAAGGTGCAACCAAACATTGAAAGACCTGCACTTGCAGATCCAATCGCTCAATGAAGAATCATCCAACACCATGGATCCGCTGGAACAACAAGAAAAATTTGATAAGATCCAGCAAGCGAACAATGATCTGAATGCATTATTTGAAGCTCAAACTGTGGCTAAGAAAGACTAAGAGAGTTTTGACTTGTAGTCTAGACAACCTACCTACATATGCATCAAGTGGACACCATAGCTGATTCAGAATGGAAATATCTAGTTGCGTCCAAGACAAAAAAATGCATTACAAATGCGACCCAATAGTTTGTTGTTGAAGCTTCACTACTTTCTAGAAAGTGGTAGGACAAAGTGGACAACTTCCAAGATGTCAAGAAAATATCCCTAGAAATAGTACCTGAGTTAGGCCCTTCATTTGAAGAAGATAAAGCAGAAACAATCCAAGCTATAAATGGAATCAACCTAGAACTAGAAGGCAAGGAAGAACAACAAGCCAACCCAGAGTCCACGGAAAAGCTAAAGAATTGATTCGAGGCGAGTCAAGAATTGTGGTCGGAGCGTGTTGGGCCCTTCATTTTGATAAATAGAAGTTGCCCAAGTTATATTGCAAATTCATTTTGGTTAACATAAGTTGTGCAAGTTGTTGAAGAGATGGACACCAGACTAAAGGAAGAAACAAAAAGCGGTTGGAAGGACAATGCAACATCAATTTTGAAGAAATAAGTTGCAACAAGTTCAAGAATAAGAAAGAGCTCTCGGGCTCTCAACCAACAAACCTAGATTAGATTATATATATAGGGGATCCATGTGATTGTAAAGGGGTTGGGTTGAGATTGTTGTTGTTGCTAGAGTCACTGTTGTTATCATCCATATTGTTAGGTTAGCTAAAGTTCTGGAATCTGAGTTCAGATCCAGATAGAGAATGTAATGGAGTCATGTCTTATTGTAGTGTTGAAAGAGAAAGGGAATGGCATGACCTTGTCTCTCAGTAGTACAAATCATTTTCTATTAGCTTTGGCATGACCAATTTGCATTGGTAACTCAGTCGGATCTTGTATTTCTAGAAGAAACATGTTATATGATAATATAATGGGAGACCCAAATTTTCTTGAAGTTAACTTGTTTATTTTTTCTTTTGAATGTATTGAATGGCCTGTTATCTTTATGTATTTTACACTTAATTTGATATAGCTTGCTTATGAATATCTTCACAACTCTATTTTCTTCATTCTCGGTTAGGAAACGTTCATATCTGCCACAAGTTTAAACTAGATTGCGCAATATTGGTATGACTCTTGATACTTCAGAGATTTGTCTAAGTATTATCTTTACCCTTCCCTATATTTCTCATCTCGGTTGCACTTCAAGTGAGACTTCTTCCCTCCCGGAAATATGAAAATGCTACCACTCTAGACTACTTCGGTACCTTTTGTTGGAAATTGTAAGAGGACCCTGATCTGATCACTTTTGCACCAACAACTGGTCAAGCTATGGATTCAACCATTTCCATCGTCCAGTCATCGAATGTTCACATTGTACAATTGATGGCCCCAAAGGGTACTTAGCAACTCGGAGGGAAGAATAAAAAGGGTAAGGATAAAAAGGGAGGTGGAAACAACAATAAAAATTCAAAATATGATGCAAATGTTGTAGGGGCCAAGAAGAAGAAGAAGAAGGTGAAATTACCTTGCAACATTTGTAGTGAATATCACGTTACCCATCAATTCCCAAATATGGAAGAGACTCAATGCCTGTTAGCACATCAACAACTTGTTATGCTGAAGAATCAGTTTCCAGAAGGACAAAATATGTAGGAAGGCTCTTCTACTAGAAATATGCAAGGGGGAACCCAAAATGCACCCTTGTCAAATGGAACAATGTCGTTCATCTATATGGTGAACCATAAGAAGGAGGATATTGACTTGTTGACTAGAGCTCACGATTACGATAATCTTGACTCGACGTTTAAGGGGAAAGAAAATTTTGATCCTATGAATTATCTGCATATAGAGAATCTTGAGAAGGAAACAATGCAACGCATACTAAAAGGTGTGTATAAGTGTTTGTTTCACAATATGAATGTTAATTCTACACCCAAATATTACATTGTTGAGGACTTGGCTCAGACACCATGTGCGATGTCATCCCTAGAGGTGCTTCAGAGTTTCCCTACAAAACGAGTTGCATTATTGTCCAATATAAGGGTTGTTGACTTCTCAAGTCATCTCATTATGAACTTCGATGTCACATGTGTGAAGCCTCTCTTTCCTTATCACGTATCCTTCCAAATCAATATCATGTATGTGAAACATGTTTTTAGGACGAATTTCATTGACAAAGGCACTTCAACATGTGTTATGTCGTTGTCTTATAGGAAATCCATTGGCTCTCTTGAGCTTACCCCATCTCCTACACTTTTAACCACATTCGATGGACGATTGTTTATACCACACAGTCTCATTTCCTCTTTTCATTTCCAGTTAGGGGGAAAGGTCATTTCAGTGGAGGTGGAAGTAGTCGACACTCTGCTCGACTATAAACTTTTGTTAGGAAGGATTTGGAATTATGCGATGACGGTTATTTTCTCATCAGTTTTTCAAGTCTTGTGCTTCCTTCATGAAGGGAATATCACAATGATAAACCAAATGTTATTCAATCACTCTAACTCTACGGAAATTATGGAATCTATGGTCCTGATGATAGAAAACTCTCAGATGGAAACTGAGAGAATTGGTATTGGGATGTGTCCTTTGCTTATGGGAACCTTTAATTTCCTAGTGCCAATTTAGTACATGTGTTCTACCCCAGTCCCTAATGCACGGGTAGGTTCATTTATAACTATGTCTTTTGAAGAATTGTGGGTGTTACTCTCACCATGCGAATCGGTTGAAGGTATTTTACATTTAGAGATGGAAATTCCACTATCTACAGAAGAGATTACTTATCAATAAAGCCGGTGAGATACTATAGACTCTGATATGACTCCTTCATAGATGGAAGAAGAGGATCAGTTTCCTAAGCCCATTTGGGACAAAAATTATTCAACTTCTCTCAATTTCCTTGACATTGTCTTACCTTCTTATGAGGTTATTATAGAGGCAATGACAAGGCCAAAACAACCATGGGAGGATCTCCATAATATATCTTACTTCCTTACAAAACTCAATTGAGTCGAAGCTGGGGAATTCCAATCAAATGTGAGTAGATGTGTCAATCAATCCGTGAACCCTTTGGAAAATCATGGTGTTTATACTAAGGGGAACATGGAAAATATATCATAAAATATTATGATCAACATCTCAAATACTCATAGCATCATAGAAAACATTTTTATCGGTGAAAAAATTTCTCTAGAAGAGATATATATGTACACCTCTTTGTCTAAAGAGTTTCATGATGTTTTTTCCTGATCTTACGAGGAAATATCTGGCATTGACCTCTACATTGTCGAACATGAGATTCGTACTTATGAGAATGCCAAGCTTATTCGACATACGTTACAACCTGTAAATCCTAGGATGGTGAAAACTATAAAGGCTAAGGTAGAGAAACATCTAAGCCCAACTTCATTTATTCAGTTCCTCTTACTGAATGAGTGTCAAAACTCATTCTTGTAGGTAAGAATCAAGGAACCATATGTGTTTGTATGTATTTACATGATCTGAAAAAAGCTTGTCTGAAGGACAACTTCCCCACACATTTCATTGATGAGATTATCAATGAGTTTATGGGAAGAGAAATATTTTACTTTATGGATGTATTTTTTGGGTATAATCAGATTCATATCTGACCCGAGGATCAACATAAGGCAATGTTCATATGTCCTTGGGGAACTTTCGCATATAAGAAAATGCCTTTTGGCCTAAAAACTTTGGTCGCTACGTTCTAGTAGGCCATGTAGTTCACATTCCATGATTCAAAGAATATTGTTAAAGAGTACCTGGATGACCTCGCTCCTCTTTCTCACAAGAGAGTAGATCATTCAATGCATATTAGAATTATCTTTGAAAGATGTCGTTAATATCATATTGAGTTAAATCCAAACAAGTGCATCTTTTGTGTCATTTCAGGGCGTCTGTTGGGTTTTATCATATCCAACAAGGAGATCATGGTTGATCCTTCAAAGTTTGAGACAATAGTTCAATTTCCTCCCTTGTGTCACATTAATTAGTTACAAAGTCTTCAAGGAAAAGCTCATTTCCTTCGACGCTTCATAGACAACTATGTTGTACATCACCAAGGGTTGTATGTGCTTATTGAAAAAAGGGGTCCATTTCATTTGGGATGAGTTCACACAATAATCCTTCGATGCACTTAAGAATGGGCTTATGTTTTCCCCTCTACTCAATCCTCCGGACTATGGTAGGGATTTCTTGTTGTATATCATGGTATAAGAATCCATGGTTGGCATGGTATTGGTTCAGGAAGATGATAACATGAAAGATAATTTCATTTATTATCTTAGTCATGGTCTGATTTGGCTTGAGCTAAATTATTCACATGTCAAGAAGCTAGCCTTGGGAGTTGTCTAGTTCTCCAAAGATCGCAACATTATATTTTACTACAGAAAACCATTGTAGTTACAAATGTCAATCCATTTCAATAAATCCACACAAGACATAATTGGGGGAAAATATAATAAGTGGATTGTCATTTTACAATAAGTTGACTTGGAATTCATCTCTGCCAAGTCCAAGAAGTGATTGGTTTTTTCTGAGTTGATGTCGGAGTTTCATCGAGAGGATGAGCAACTGTTATTACAGATTCATTCCTGGACAAATATTTTTTCCTTATCACTTCTAGCAATCCCTGGTATGGAGATATTTTGATATATCTCCAGAGTTGAAATTTTCTTTGCATCATTCACAGGATGATCGATGCCAAATTCACCATCAGGCAAAGAATTACCTCGTTATTGGAAACATTTTGTATCACTATGGGGTTGATTCAATTATTTTTAGTTTCTTGACCAATGAAGAAGCAGAGTCCATGCTTAATTATTTCCACAGTGCAGCATGTGGCAGTCATCTATCTAGGTTTTCTGCAGAACAAAAAATCTTGCGCACAGGGTACTTTTGGACGATGATCTTTAAATATTGTCTTGAGGCGATCAAAAAGTATCATCCTTGTCAGATTGATTCTTGAAAGATGTGCGTGCATCCTGCTCCATTATTTTCTGTCATCACCATTGGTCGTTTTACAAAGTGGGGAATTGATTTCATCGTATGCGACCTACCTTCGATTAGGGGGTATCACTATTTCATCATGGTTGTCAACTACTTTACGAAGTGGGTGGAGGCCATGCCTAATTTTGCCAATGATGGTGAGAAAAAAAATGTGTTTCTATTCAACCATGTTATCACCAGGTTCGTAGTTCTGAGAGAGATTGTCACTAACCATGGAAATCAATTTTAGAACCGAATGATGTTGGAATTAGAGTCTAAATTGGGATTCAAGTAGGAGCATTCATCTCTGTAT
This sequence comes from Picea mariana, assembly GCA_032191745.1. Lineage (NCBI taxonomy): Eukaryota > Viridiplantae > Streptophyta > Pinopsida > Pinales > Pinaceae > Picea > Picea mariana. Next base: position 13,029 of record JASDQU010206590.1, read on the forward strand.
TATCCGCAAGTGAATGGTCAAGTAGAGGTCGTAAACAAGTCTTTCAAGATCATACTTCAACAAACTATCAATAAGAATAAATGTAATTGGAATTCGATGCTTTATCTGACATTATGGGTGTACCAAACCTCGATTAAGACTGCCACATGATTCCTACCTTTCCAACTAGTTCATAGGGTGGAAGCAGTCATATCGATTGAATGCAAAATTCCTTCGTTGAAGATCATCATTGAGCTTCTTCCTAACACAACAGATCTAGAAAACGTCTCATTCATTTGGAAGCTTGATGAGAAATGTCGTGATGTTTCTACTACAAATGAGACTCACAAAAATCATTTCAAGTCTCAGAATGAGAAATCTGTCCTCCCAAGGGTCTTTTCTAGGGTGACCTCTTTTTGGTTTACAATCAGGACAAAGATGCATTAGGGGTAGGCAAGTTTAATCCAATGTGGCATATTCCCTACATTGTGAGGCATGCCCTTCGGAAGGCAGCTTATGAGTTATATGATTATGAAGGTAATGTGTTGTCGAAGCCCATAAATGATCTCTACCTTAGGAGGTACTACACTTGAACCTCTTTTCTCATGCATTTTCCCTTTGTAATTATTGTACATTGATAGTATTTTTAGTTTTTCTCTCTTTTTTCTCTTGGTTGATTAAAGTGTTTCTTATTGATTGAAATATGTCTCCGGAGTCTTAGGTCCATGTTGGATTCTAGGATGGCATAAGTCGTCACAATTAGAAACTTGCTTCCCCCACATGGGTGATTTATTCACCTTTGGGCCAAGTGGTTATATCTGGAGGCACTTTTCTAGGGCTAGCAATGAATAATGTGGTCGAGTATAGAGCCATGATCGAAATTCTAAGAGATGTTATTGCATATAGTATCCTATGTATAGAAGTTCATCTAGATTCCCAGTTGGTGTTGTTGTAGCTAAATTATGAATACCGTGTGTGCTATTTTATGTTGATCCGACAATTCCTTCGGGTACATATTCTAGAACGACATTTTACTTATATTACTTATATTCATGTTTCTAGGAGTGAAAAATTAATGTCTAATGCATATTAGATTGAAATTTTTCACACATTTAAAGTCATAAGCATGCAAAAAATTGTATATAACACATTTATATATAAATACCAAGGAAAAAAGAGATATGTATATATTATTTGCATGTCCATTAAGTACAAATATGGATCTTAAGTGACAAAATTGGTCCTTTGGCCCCGAATTTCCATCTATACACCGATAGAAGAGGATCATATACACTTTATGTCGAGGGACCCACCCCCATACATGTKCCTCTATAGCACACTATAGTGTTGGCCAGACGTTGGAATAGCCATACCCAGGCATGTGGTACACCTACTACTTGTCCTTTCATATGCTCTAGCAAATCCTCGATCCAGATCATGGGAATTTAGTGAGTGAGGAGGTCCATATTTCTCTAGAAATTTTGTAAAGTCATCTATATCTTTGTGGCATCCTTGATAGGTTGTGCTCCACCATGTGCCATACACCGATGACGTGGGTACCCCTCTGGCCTCCTTGATCCAATATCTGCACATTCACAATATTTTTTTATCTTTAATCCATGCCAAAAATATTTTTGGTTTACCTCTTGAAATAATTAAATAAATAAACAAAAATTGAATACTTTGAAAATTTAAAAAGTTTCTTAACAATATTGCCTAGCAGTGCACCAGGAGGAACAACCATGTTTGGGTCTCTAGAAAAACTTATCCCTTCATAGGGATAGTCTTGAATCACAATAATTTGATGCAACCATCAGTCATAAAATGCATCATTGTGTGAATTTATTAGTTTCCCACCTCCCATGCATTGTATCAGTATGGACCATCATAGTAACCATGGTTCCTGGAGTCTATGGGGTGCCATAAAGACTCATGGACTCATAGTGGGTACTCTTTCAAAAATGAAAGAGAATAGAATGTTTATATACCCGAAGTTCTTCATATTTCCATTCTTTCACTCTATGAGTTGAGTTATCATTCTCTGCAATAAAGACATACTTCGGTCATATATAACTGGACATAGGCACTCAACATCATAAGACATATGCAACCCCAATGCCTAGTGCAGAAAGGTAGATACAACAATCCTAGTAGTGGTATGCAATATGAGATTCAAACTCAAGTCCTCTATATTACGGATAAGGACTTGACTCCTAACCTGTTGTGTCCCAGGGGTGCATTAGGATGCAATATAGTCCTCCATGATCATACCAATTCCCCTTCAGGTCTTGGAGTTCACTACATCACCTCGATGAGAGAGACCTTTGATGAAGCAAATACCATCCATCCATCATGAACGCATCCACATCCGAGTTCCAATAGTTGATCAAGAGTTGTAAGAGTATTTTATGTGCCCGCATGTTTTGGCATTCATAAAATTTCCTCAATCCACATTGTCATAGAGCCTCTAATGCCTCTAGTTTGTCTATCGTTTCTTTTTCAATGTCTTCATGTTCCCTCTCTCTCCACTCAATTACCATTTTGGAGCTCTGCATGACAAAAAGGAGGAGTTAATTCTCATTTGTTTAATGGTTGTGTACATATATGTGTCTTCCTCTTATGACATACACATATATATGTGGTTTCCATAAAGAAAAATCACATATGTGGCAAGGTATATGCACCCCATGCCAAAGCAGGGTGTGTATGAGCCCACCCCTATTTGAAAATTAAAAATAATAAAAAATGGAGACACTGAAAAATATTGGATAGAAATGAAGAGAGAAGGGTGCTTATTTATTAGGTTATGAAGAAAAGGGATTTCAACAATTGTATATCCAGTTATGGTCTCATGAAGTTTGGAAGGTTTTCCCACTCAATTTTCCCAATTTGGTAAATGCTCAAAATAAAGTGTTATTTAGGTTAAGCTTTCCTATTATGAAGAACTTTTTACCCACTTTTACATAATTTTTACTATTTTTACCTTTAAAACACCTAATGAACCTAAATTTTTCTACACAATGACCGTTTGAGTTGAGATTTTGTAGGGAGGATGTTTAGAATGGTGTTTTTGTATCTGCTAGTCCAATTTTTCTGAATTTTTCAAGTAATTTCCCATCACTGGAATATAGGGTAGGATATTTTCCACCTTTCATTTTGCATTATCAATGACCTATTATGCATTTTCCTTAGGATCAACCCCACCTAATAGCGACACAAGAATTTCCAACCGATTTTAAGTGTCATTCAGTTCATGGTAGACCCTACCATCATAGGCATCCTTGTTAGCACTTGCATTTCCTTTCAGTGCCCATGCTGAAGTTTTTCTTAGGCTCAGAAATCATGTTATTCCCACCATGGAATTGCATTGAAACCACATATTCTTCTCATTCTTATTTTGACTATTTACCCACAGGGTTCCCATAATTTTGTGTTCAAGTCATAACTGCATTGCATACTTATTTCTCTCACTTTTGAGCCTAATGTTGGCTTCAACTTGTTGTTACTCACCCATTTGATTATGCATTCTCATTAGTTGTTATCCTTGAAATTTTTTCCTTTTCAATATGACACATGTACCTTGGGAGGAAACAATCCCCCAGGTGTCCATATCCTGCACATGCTTTCTTGCATTGAGCATATGTATGTTCCTTGCACTTGGAACTAGTTTCCCTACTTGTGACACTCATTTCCTCTATGTATTCTAGAATTNCCCCCCCCCAAAAAAAAAAAAGAGCGTGCGAATGAGTCTTCTTTACTGTTATTAGCAACAGTCAAGTCGTATCTGAATAAAGCACACAATATTGAATCTAGTCTCAACTATTTAGGTTAGTATGACTTTAGGAAACTGAACCAATTACATAGAGCTTTTACACCTTCGACTAGTTTTTCTTCCAATCATTATGGAGAGTCTTTTATTTCCTCCAAAATCATAGGCTTATGTCAATGTTCATTTTCAGTTCATGTTGCCTAAGTCACATATTGTGTGATGTTTTTGTTCAGAGGAATTTTTAGCTTGTGTTGTCCATTCCACAGAATGCTTGGCTTTGTAAGTCAGCTTTCCTATATGTCAAATACATCTCAAAATAAAATGTTTATTTGTCCTATACTCGTGTTGGTATGGATGGTCCCCATTGAATTCTTGTCGGTGGGTTAAACTCTTATCGACCACAACAAATTGCTTTGAGATTTTGACCTAGACTCACACCCTGTCCCTATTTACATCATTAATAGGTGACCTTGTGCTTAGCACATGACATTCCATCATTGGTCATTGATTGAGTTGTTTCCCTTATGTTCGACAACATGAACATTATTCACACATTGGGATTCATGCAGTACCTTGGATTTCATTTGTCTCGATTGATGGTTTCCTCGCCTTTGTTAGTAGTATTCATTATTGGTTTCTATTCAAAGGATCTCTTTCATGCACTATTTACATCTGGTGCACACGGGAGATGTACTTCGTGGTGATCCTTTCAATATTTCATCTGAGTCCTTCCAAATATTTGGCCTTATACTTCTCCTCGTGTTGGTTGATGGGGATTTCCTTAATTCCCTTATTCTAGTGGATCTCTTCCTATCGACTTTGGCACATATTGCTCTGGTAAAGGAATCTAGAGTCATTATTAGTACATTGGGCCTTGCAATCAACAGTGGCAAGTTCCCTCGCTATTGATAGTGGGAATACATCAATTTACCGTGATTGATAGATTGTATCAGGTGTTTGACAGCAGATCCTCTATTCACACTTGATAGATTGTACTAGGTACCTTGACACCCATTATCATTATCAGTGGGTTGTCTCATGTTTTTTAATGGTATACATCAATGACCAGTAATCAAATGGTGTCTCACTATGTTCGACTTCAACACATCTATTCGCATAGTGAAATCTTGTACCATGGAAGTTCATTTAAATACCTCAGGAACATAGTAGCATCACCTTGTACTTCTAGCTACAACAACCCCCCTTTTACTCTTTCTCTTAGAAGCTAAAGCAAAGGGAACCCTTATTTAAATTTCAATCCTATTTCTTAATCCTCTATTGCTTGAGCCTAATGCTATTTCTTTTCCTTCATTAAGAGAGTTGAGGTTTGGTCTTCATTGATGATTGTTTTGATGGAGGCTTATTATCTCTTTTGATCTTATGATTTCAAATGTATTCATGATTCTTATTTTACCTATGATGTTTCATTGACATTTTTATGATTGGTCGATACATTGTCTTCCTACCTTATATATTTTCCCAAGTGTTTAATGATTTTATATCATTGTAAGATTTGATTATCTAGTACATGTCTTGAATGAATTTGATATAGGTTTTCAATCATTTTCCTGGATGACTTATTCAAAGTTTGTTAGCATATGTTGCTTAACATATTCATATTGGACAATTCTTAACTTGATTCATAAGGTCACTAATCCTTTATATGTGTTGGATATTATATGCATGTAGCTATTGTGATAGTTATTTAATCTAGATCATAGATGATTTACTTCAATGAACCTCTCCCTTTCATATTCTTAAAAATCTAGACTTATTCATGAGTTTCTTAAAGGAAAGGAAATATAATGTTTCTGATATATTGGAAAATGTCCTCTTAATCACATAAATGATTATGTCTCCTTCTGTGGTTGCCATAATAGGTTGGCATGATATCCTTCTTCATGATTTATCCAACCTTGAGATGCATGTGGGGGAATCCTTTGACCTTCTTCATCTTTTATCCTACCCTTTATTTATTGATATTTCCTTTTCTTTTCTTCTATTATTTTCTCTAATTAAACCTCATAGTTTTATTTTTCTATTTGATATCTTTCCAATGGTTGTAACCATACTTAAATCTGAGTTCTTGATCAAAAGTTATGGCCTCCCAAAGTAAACTAAGCCAAATCTCACCATTTCCACCTCACTTCCACTTGGCTGAATGTCATTGGTTCCTTATGACATGAAACTAACATGGATTTTGGCATGGAACCTACCAATTGGACCATAGTTCCCACATTCAATCTTGGAGCCCTCTTTTTCGTCGAAATTCATCCATACCAAAATGCTACAGATCATGACCATCAATTTTCCTGATGACGATCATCTCCTTCTGACCCGACTATTTTTCCTAAGTCTATCAGCTCCCTTTCAGTCATATCTTTTGACCCAATAACTTTTTTTCGACAATTCTCATCTCCTTCTAACCTGACCAATTTTTCCCAACCTGATCAACTCCCTTCCAATCATATCTTCCGACCAAAACACTTTTCCCAACCCAGCCAACTCTTCCCGAAATACCATTCAAGTATCGTTTTGTAAACGGTCATATCTTGGGCTACAGGTGTTGGAATTGAACCCATGATACCTCGTTGGAAATGTGTCGAGTATAGGAATACAATAGAATATGTATCAAGGTCATAAAAGTGACAAAAAATCTCTTATATTGTAGAGAACAACATGCCACAAATTTGGGGGGAGGGATGGATTGTGAAGACTTCAAATAGGCATATCTAGAGCTACGAGTAACGAAATCATGCCCAGGAGGGATCAATGGAAACTTAGAGGAGAGAAGAATAGGCTCAGATAGAAAATTATAACATATTGAGGGTATAACTGGTCCAAAAATTAAAAACACATATGAAACCCAAATTTGGATGAAGGACTGGATATGCAGACTTCAAGCAATCATATCTTGAGCTATGGGAAACAAAATCAAAATAGAAAGGGTTGGATGGAAATATGAGACAGAGGAGAAGAATCTAGAATGATCTTATTTAGCATACCATAGCTAGAAATGCCCAAAATGACCCAACAGGCAGAGTGGATAATGAATTTAAATAAATATCATTTGTAAACTTCCATAGCGTGAATGTAACCACTCAGGAGTCTCTTCAGCTCCCATTTGTAACTTCCACATCTACATTTTTGAAATGCAAAAGAAATTTGAAATGTAAAAAAGACAAAATTAGGGGAAAACAAAACGAATGGTTATGAGAGTTGAAGAGTCTCTCTCTTGTTTTATAAAAGAGAGCTAGTTGAAGGGAATTTAGACATTTTCCCTTTGTAACAAAATATGGTACTTTTACTTCTGAGTAATAAGGAGTAGGAGGCATTTCATAAATCTATGATGTTGATGGGTGTACTAGAGACTATTCTTTATGCGTTTATCTTTTAGCTAAGTAGATAGGATTTCGTTGTATGAATTATTTTTGCACTTTGTTTTGTTTTCTTATGCTGTCACATATTTCCTCGTGGGTACAGAAATGATGTTATGGATGTATGGTACAACTATTTGACTATGTATCTATATCATTGTTGTTTTCATTTATCATTAGAATACTTGAACTATTTATGGTTCTGATGGTGTTATCTTTCGTTGTACTCATTCTTTTAGTTTTTCTCCCAGGATAGGTTAGAATTAGTTAGATTAGATTAGTTTCCTTGTAGTTAGATTAGCCTTAGGATTATTTAGAACTCTTGGGGGA
>JASDQU010206591.1:4588-28375 GCA_032191745.1 Picea mariana
TCGTGGCTCGAACTGTAGGTTAACGATTACCTAGTTGGAGCGGACCCACAATGTCGTGAGGTTAGACTGTGATAGTCGCTCACGATGATTCTAAGGGGTGTGCAATAAGGCAGGGACCTTATTACTTAGAATCCTTTAGTCTCCCACAAGTGCACCTGGCGGAGTGTTGACTCCAGGGGTTATTGATGTCTACCAATCAGTCAATAGGTGAGTGGCACCCTTGGAGCACGTGGTGTGTCCTGAAGGGCACGTCGTGCAAAAGAAACACTAGAGGCGAGTGGCACCCTTGAAGCACGTGGTGCATCCTGAAGGGCATGTCGCGCAAAAGAAACACTAGAGGTGAGTGGCACCCTTGGAGCACATAGTGCGTCCTGAAAGACACGTCTCATTGATGATGTTAAAGGAACGAACCTAGATGGCCCTAAGAATAATATCTCATTAAGAAATTTTAAAACAACTTCCCTAATTAAAATGTCACCTAGTTCAGAATCTAAGTCCTAAGTCTAAAACTTCACTAGGGGTAAAATTTTGTCTACCCATAAGAAATTATCTCTCTAAAAAATAAAAATAAAATAAAAATAATAAAGTTTAAAATAAAAACCCCTTAAGTAACAATTGTGGACTTCGTGAATTTTTGGGTAAAATGAAGAGAGTAAGAACTTAAATAAAATATGTGGGAAAAAAAAGGGGTTAAAGAAGAATTTAATTAATTAACTTGTGAAAGTGTAAAAGATATTAAATTATTAATAAAAAGGAAAAGGGGTTAATTTGCGCAGCTGCCATTTTGGCTCTAATAAAAAGGGGAAAAAGGGGAATAATAAAAATTAGGAAACTAAGGAATGGAGGAAACATAATAAGGGAAAGAGGGGAACTTATGGTAAAAAGCGAGGTCAACTTAGTAAAGAATCTGCAATTAAGAACCTTCTAAATTGAACTAAATTAACAAATTCATTTTAGGGAAAGTATTTAAACCTGTGAGGGAATCTAGGAACACCTAGGAGTAAATTTAGGAGCAACTCTAGGTGGGTGAGGGAAATAAGACAATTTAATAAATTAAGGAAAATAGTTAATGGAGAAATGTGGGGGATGGATGACACTTGTATGAAGGAGAGTTTTTAGTAGATTTTTATTAAAACTTAAATTAAATTAGATTAGATTTAGGGAAAGATGGAAGTTATAAAACTCTATAAAAGAAAGGGAAGAGAAGGAAGAAGGGGGATCAGTTGTTAGCGTAACGTTACGTTGCTAGATTAGTGACTTGACTGATTTACTTGTGAGGAGTTGGGATTTCCCAGCTTGGATAGGAGTGGTAGCTCAGCCTTGTGAGGCGAGCTGGGAGCTAGACGTACCATCTGGATAGTGTGTGGCCCCTTTGCGGCTCGGGGGGCTAAGGGGGAAATAGAGTACCCCTAGCATTGGCTGGGAGGTACCGGTGAGGTCTCGACGGTTAGCGAGCGAGAGCGGCATGGAGCGCGCGGACATCACCCGGAGTAGGCGATCAGGAAACGATATTTTTTTCATTTTGCATGATAGAAGGTACTAGGACCTTATCCCTCTCTTATTGTTATCAGCATTTTTTTTTATCTTGGCTTGTGAGATGAAAACTACTTGGCTTAACTCTACATGGGTTCTCGTCAGATTGACTGGTTTTCCTTTATGTTCCTCGGGGATTGTAATGGTGTTACAGTTATAAAAATATTTCTTCTTACTCTATTGTTGCATGTCGATATTGGATAAAAGAGATTTTATGACGTTGGCATTGCCTACCTTCCTTGGTTCTGTGTAATCTACAGTTGTGCCTTACGTTTGTTTTGTCTGCATTTTTCTGTTAGCATTTCCATGCATTTCAGTGGAAGAAACCCCCTCGATTCAACACCCTCCTCTGCATTTTTTTCTGTTGTATATCTTTGCAATTTTGTGGTGGATACCCACATGAATTTTGACCACTTAATCCTGTGTTTTACCTACTGTTTCCCACGTTTATGATTGTGTTTGTATCACTGTGGGCGTTTATGTATTACAGTGGGCATTTTTATATTAATGTGGGCATTTTATATGACTGTGGGCGTTTATATATGATTGTGGGCGTTTTATATATTACTGTGGGTGTTTTATATCACTGTGAGCATATTATATATTACAGTGGGTGTTTTTATATTAATGTGGGCATTTTTATATGACTGTCGACGTTTATATATGACTGTGGGCATTTTATATATTACATGTCTTGATCTTGTTGTACATGAGGTATTTTCCGTGTCAAACGAAAAAGTGATTGCACCTTTTGATGTCTGACATCCTGAGATGGAATCCTATTACATCCCTTTACATCTTGACTATGTTTCTGATTGAGTAACCCTCTTCCACTACTTAAATGATCAGCTTTTAGATGTTGTTGTTGTTTCGGCATGTAAATTTTCATAAAGATGGTGTTCCACTATTATGGTTCTTGAAGCTCGTATTGATCATGTTTTATATGATGTTATTCATCTTGTTAGTAAGCGTTGACCTTTATTTAGTTGTCTTAAGTTACATATATCTATGTCCAAACGTTATATATCTATGATCTTGCTCTTTAAGAAACAGTAAGAAAATATTGCTAAATTGGAAAATGAGGTAAGTTATTATAAGACCAATCAATGTGACCCCACTAGTTTTATAAATTATTCTTCTAAAATTCAGGACAAGCTAAACACTCGACAGAGTAATTTCTATGAGAAGGTACAGACATTCCATAACTGGGTCAGCATGATGATGTATCTTCAAAAATGCCTTCTCTACTAGAAGAGTCAATAGGAATAGGTTCATTTACAATTCGATTATGTTGCAAGATGACAAGACCGAGGATGAGATCATTGATATTGATTGTGGCTTAGACTGTTGGAAGAATTTGGCTCAATAAGCTTGTGAAAATATGGATTCTAAAATTGATGGAACCACTAAAATATGGCATGTTTAAAAGAGTAATATCAAATTGAAATTTACCTACCTTAGGTTCTATGAATGACTTCTTCAAATGAGATCAACTACTAAAGGAATTAGAGCATACTATCTCTCACGATTGATACTTTCTACCTTTGTTTCTATAATTACCATAAAATAGTTGAAGGAATACATGAAAGTCCCTTCAAGGAATAGTTTTACACTTAAATCCACTTTGTTGAAAGTGGAAAAATATATTAAGAAGTTGAAGAGAAATGTTGCCTTTCTTTGAGGTCCTCTCAATCAACATCGGTTTCTACAAACAAATTATATCAATGCCATGGTTGAAKCTTGGAAGCCTTCAATGATAAGGACAAGGCCAAAGTTCAATCAATAATTAATCGAAATCAAAAGTTCAAGAAATTAGCAAAAGAATCAATCCAATTTCTTGCAGTTACTTTATTTTTATGTATAAATATGAATATAGACAATGTAAAATAGGATTCTCGGAACTGAACTGTTTGGATTTTTTTCATATTTTTAATGAAAAAAAAAAACTCTTGGCCACTTTTGGAGAAACTGATTATGTGTATCTATGGTAGCTTAAAATTTTCTCGCTCTCATGCATTATTGAATTCTTGTGAGATTGGGTCAATATACTTAGGACTAATCTTGTTCTATTAATGCTATGTTACTTGATCTTTAAAATGGTTTCAACAAATGGATATGAAGTTCTATCATTCTATTATAATGATAAGCTATATTTCATTTACATTAAGCTATATGGGATTTGTGTATGTGTAACACTTTGAACTATTTCATGGTTATTAATTCATTTATATCAATATATTCCATATCCATTGTGTTTTTATTTATCTTGGCTAGGAATCATAGATTAGGACTGCACTTGTATATTGCATAGTTAGTTAGAATTTAATAATTTTATTTTTATTTCCATCAAATCATTAAAGGTAACTAGGTTGTGACTAGGTCAAAATCTAGTGAGTTCACTATTCCAAATGAATTAAAGTATAATTGAGACTTTGTGTCGGGTGGGATGTAGACACCTCCATGTTCCTCAGAACAGTCGCCAGCCATGAAACCTTAAATGGTTAAAATAGATGGGAACCTGGGCTTGAGCATTGCTTATGTGTCTTGGAGGTCCTAACCATTGCAGGGTAGGATGGGCGGGTAGTCATTCTTTTTATTTGGTCRGTTGATTGTTGTTCTTTACTAGTAGATGTTGATGTGCGTCTTAGATCTTTATGTTGATATCRCAGTTGCATGCATCATGATGCGTCGTCATGTGGAAGTGTAGAGTATAATGTGTTGTTACCCTTGTACACAYGCACACACAAAAAAAAAAAGTTGCACTTGTTATAAGGGGTTTGTCGGCGTAACGAGGAGATCGTTACATATGGTATCAAAGTGGGTTCAACCCGTGACTTGGGATCACTATGGMTTTTGTTGTTATGATTTGATTATACTATTGCTAATTGAGTTGACTTGTGTGCGTGCAGGTAATCATGGTTAGAGGACGTTGTGGAGTCAGACGACGGGGTGCTAGGGGAGGAGGCGCGACGCCTCCAGTAGCATCCACACCTGAGGGGTCTAAACCCCAGGGAGACGAGCAGGTTCTTGGGTAGGAGCAGATAGTAGTTGGCAATGAAATCAGAATGATGAGATCCTTTTAGCGCATGTTCGAGGCACTGATCAACCGTTTGGATAGAGATGASACCAGGACACCAGCACCCGCTTAGGTTCCTCTGYGCACACCAGCCGTTACTGGTAGCATTCACCATGAACTCGAGAAGGTAAAATTTCTTGAGTTCTTTGGTGTCCCGGACGATGCATCCGCTGAGGTATGGTTGGAGAACATGGCGATGTGCTTCTCACTTCGCGATTATACCTCCAACATGAAGGTCTGCATGGCGTTCTTTTAACTGAAGGGGAGCACTCTTCTATGGTGGAAGATGCTCCTACCGTAGTTGAACATGGTCGTTGAAGACGTGTCATGGGAACTGTTCGAGAAATGGTTCTGAGAGAGGTACCTTTAAGAGGAATTCATTGAGCATCATCTCAATGAGTTCAATGCCTTACGACAGGGAGGTCATACGGTTCCCGAGTATGAGGCCCATTTTATGGAGCTGCTCCAGTATGATCTGCACCTTAACACAGAAAAACTTAAGGTCAACAGGTTCGTGTTTGGCCTTAACAGCAACCTATGTGCAAAGGTTAGGATTTTGATGCCTCAAACCTTGCACGATGTCATCCAGAAGGCCCTCATAGCAGAGGAGGAGCTTATCAGTGGGGGTCAGACCAGGACTCCAGCAAGACTAGCAACGCAGGTTTCATCTGGAACACAACAACACCAGATACTAGCGAGACATATGTCAAGATATCGTGGATTCTAGAGAGGATCCAATTTCACCACACCCTGACGGCCACCGCCTCAGTCGCGGATACCTTATCAGGGACCATAACATCAGCAATAGCATCACCTGCAGAAACAATAGTTTAGGCCTGTTCAGTAGAACAGACCAAAGTTCTAGGCCAGTGGGTCGTCATCTTCTACTTCAGGTACCAGGACTACTGGGCCGAAGAAGGGGTGTTGGACATGTGGGGAGCCACACTACCAGTGTGATTGTCCTGTGGAGAGGACCAAAGCGTCCAGATCAATTGGACCCACTATAGTGGGAGATATGGTCAAGGCCCATCGGATTCATGCAGCGGTGAATAACCAACATGAAGAGCACCAGTCGACTGTGCTCGAGACGATAGGTACCGTCGATGACCAGACCCTTAGTGTTTTGATAGATCTCAGTGCTACTGAGAGTTTCATTTCTGGTGCAGTGCTAAAAAGGATTAAGGTAAAGGCAGTTGAACAGGATGAGTTTAGCTTCATAGAGATGGCTTCAGGATCCAAACAGAAGGTTGGAGGAAAGGTTACGGGCTATGCCCTTAACTTGGGAGAGTTTGTCATGAGGGCCAACTTGTACGTCAAGATATTAGGATCTTATGATGTCGTGATTGGTATGGACTGGTTGGAGTCGCATGAGGCAATACTCAACTGTAACCAGGGATAGAGGCATGTGATTGTAGGCCGGAACCAGGGAGTTTCCCTAAGGTTCATTTCTTCCTTAAAACTATGGAAGAGTATGTGCAAGGGGTGAAAGATTTATGCAATCCTTGCATTAAATGAGAAGGGAGTAGCAGAAGGTTTAGAACACCTTTCGGGGGTGAGAGAGTTTGCGAACATGTTTTCGGAGGAGTTACCTGGGATGCCACCGGAGAGAGAGTTGGAGTTTACCATAGACCTAAAATCGGGGACTGAACCAATAGCAAGAATGCCTTATCAGATGTCGACCCCAGAGTTACAAGAGTTGAAAATGCAACTGAAGGAGTTGTTGGACCTAGGACTGATACGTCCTAGTGTGTCACCGTGGGGTGCACCAGTTATTTTCATACGAAAGAAGGACGGATCGTGGAGGCTTTACATCAACTACCATCAACTAAACAAGGCCACGATCAAGAATCAGTATCCCTTGCTGAGAATTGATGATCTTTTCTATCAAATGAAGGGTGCGACGATGTTATCCAAGATCGATTTGTAATCAGGGTATCACTAGTTGCGGATTAAGGAGGATGACGTCCCTAAGACCACCTTTAAGATGATATTTGGACATTACGAGTTTATTGTTTTACCATTTGGACTGACAAATGCCCCAGGGGAATTTATGAGTTTGATGAATGGGGTGTTCCGCGAATACTTGGACAAGTTCGTCCAAGTATTCATTGATGATATCTTGATTTACTCTCGTATGACTGAGGAGCATGACAAGCACTTGCGCTTGGTACTACAATTTTTGCGAGGGCACAAATTGTACAGGTAGTTGTCCAAATGCTCTTTTTATCAATCAAGGATTCACTACTTAGGGCATGTCATCTCCAGTGAAGGTATCGCCATGGATCTAGCCAAGGTCGAGGCTATTATGGAATGGCCTGTGCCGACGAATGTCACGGAAGTGCGTAGATTTATGGGTTTAGCAGGATACTATCAACGGTTTGTCGAGGGATTTTCGAAGTTAGCAAATCCGATCACAGAATTGCAGAAGAAAAACAAGAAGTTTGTTTGGACCGAGAATGCACCGAAGCATTTAGGAGGCTTAAAGAATTGTTGATGACAGTGCTGATACTAAAGGTCCCTGACATGGACGCGAAATTCTTGGTATGCATAGACACATCCAAGGAAGGTTTAGGCAGAGTCTTGATGCAAGACAGATGAGTGATTGCTTACATTTCAAGGAAACTAAGAAGGCATGAGGAGAACTATGCGACGCATGATTTGGAGTTATTAGCCATCGTATATGCCTTGAAGGCTTGGAGACACTACCTTGTTGGACAAAAATTTGAACTAAAGACTAGTCATTGTGGACTACAACACCTTTTTATGCAAAGCGACCTGAATGCATGACAATGGCATTGGTGGGAATTGCTTAGCAAGTACGACTTTGAAATTACTTACATAAAGGGAACAGTGAACCGAGTAGCGGATGCTTTGAGTTGGAGACCACAGATATTTTTGGTGTTTCCTCTTCAGACGAATCTACGTGAGAATATTCTCAATTTACAGTGTGACAATGACTGGTACAAGAAGGTCGAGGGTTTTATCGGACAAAACACAATGATGGTACCATGATACGCGGGATTTTCGTTTGATAGCGATGGTTTATTTAGGTTTAAAAGTTGGATTTATGTACCACCAAACGACGAGTTGAGGATGTTGATCTTGAGCGAGGCTCATAGATCAGTTTACATGGCTCACTTGGGGGTCATGAAGATGAGGGCAGACCTTAAACCCTTATTCTTCTAGAAGGGAATGAAGGCCGACATAGTCAACTATGTGGCCAGATGTCTAGAGTGTCAACAGGTAAAGGCTGAACATAGACACCCAGTAGGATTACTTCAACCACATGCCATTCTGGAATTGAAATGGGAGGTTATTTTCAATGGATTTTATTGTTGTATTTCCACTGACGGAAGAAGACATGACTCCATTTCTGTAGTAGTAGACACTCTGAAAAAGAGTGCTCACTTTATTCCTATGCGTATGATGTATCAGGCACCTGGCATAGCCAGAGTTTTCATCAATGAGATTGTGAAGCTACATGGCGTTCCTAATAGGATTATATCCGATTGAGGATCGATGTTTACTGGACGATTTTGTACGAGTTTCCAAGAGTCCTTGGGAACCCAACTTAACTTTAGTACTGCATATCACCCAGAGACTGACGGACAGACTGAGTGAATGAACCAAACCTTGGAGGACATGTTGCGCATGTATGTGATGGACCAACAAAATCATTGGGAGGAATTCTTGCCACTAGTGGAGTTCACTTACAACAACAGTTACCAAAGCACCATTAAGATGGCGCCTTTCGAGTTTCTTTACGGGCAACCATGTCAGACACCCTTGAGTTGGGATCGACTTGAGGATAGGGTCCCGGTGGGACCAGAAGTGATCCAAGAAATGGAAGAGAAAATGAAAACCATAAGACAAAGGATTAAAGAAGTGCAGAATCGACAGAAGAGTTATGCCGATGCGCACCGAGTCGACCGTAGTTACGAGGTCAGCGATCGAGTCTTCCTGCAGGTTAAACCGCATAAGAGTTCGATCAAGTTTGGAAAGGGAGATAAACTCTCTCCTAGGTTCATGGGACCTTTCAAGATTGTGGAGAGAAAGCGGCCCATGGCCTATCGACTAGCCTTGCCTGATTCTTTGAGGAGTATGCACGATGTTTTTCATGTATCTATTTTGAGACATTATATTAGTGATCCTACACATGTTCTTGACATGAGTTCCTTACAGGTATCGGACGAGGGAGCGCTCACAACTGAGCCATTCCACATCTTATATCATCATGTTTGATAGTTATGACGTCGAACGGTAGATCAAGTCAAGGTCCAGTGGGACAATTATAGTCCACACTCGATGACCTGGGAGGATGCATATGATATGCGGCAACAGTTTCCATCTTGTTTGATAGATAGACTTATGATACTGTGATACGTGTATTTCAGCATTTATACTATGAAACTTCGGGACGAAGTTTAGACCAAGAGGGGGTGTATGTAACATCCCGCTCTGGCGCACTGAGAAAACTTATTCTTTGAGGACACTTGCTCGCAAGTGATCCAGACTATTATGATATTAAAACATTTTTCCTTGATTATGATGCATTATGATAGATGATATGATGTTTATTGCATTGACCTAGACAGGTGTTATTGACTTGGTTTTATTGAGTATGTAGGGTTTTGGACCTTGAGGATGCAAAGGCATCAACGGAACCCCTTGGACTCTGGATTGAGTCAGGGAGTGTGCTATTGGGGTTTGATTATTTTACTGTGATTTTAGTACCTTTGATTAGATGGTATGATGTGGACATGTCTGACATGATTGTTGATGATGCAGGCTGATGAAAGCTTGCTAACCAGACTCACATATGGAGTAAAGGGGTCACACATGACTACCAGAGAGGTTGAGGGAGAGGTGTGGACAGTAGCCCTGCCACCGCCTACTAGCACTCCTGTCGTGGCTTGAACTGTAGGTTAACGATTACCTAGTTCGAGAGGACCCACGATGCCGCAAGGGTAGACTATGATAGTCACTCGCGATGATTCTAAAGGGTGTGCAATAAGACAGGGGCCTTATTCCTTAGAAACCCTTAGTCTCCCACAAGTTCACCTGGCGGAGTGTTGACTCCAGGGGTTATTGATGTCTACCAATCAGTCAAGAGGCGAGTGGCACCCTTGGAGCACGTGGTGCGTCTTGAAGGGCACATCACGCAAAAGAAACACTAGAGGCGAGTGGCACCCTTGGAGCACGTGGTGCATCCTGAAGGGAATGTCGCGCAAAAGAAATAATAGAGGTGAGTGGCACCCTTGGAGCATGTAGTGCGTCCTGAAGGGCACGTCACATTGATGATGTTAAAGGAACGAACCTAGATGTCCCTAAGACTAATATCTCATTAAGAAATTTTAAAGCAACTTCCCTAATTAAAATGTCCCCTAGTTTAGAATCTAAGTCCTAAGTCTAAAACTTCACAAGGGGTAAAATTTTGTCTACCCGTAAGAAATTATCTCTCTAAAAATAATAATAATAATAATAAAGTTTAAAATAAAAACCACTTAAGTCATAATTGTAGGCTTCATGAATTTTTGGGTAAAATGAAGAGAGTAAGAACTTAAATAAAATATGTGGAAAAAAGGGGGTAAAGAAGAATTTAATTAATTAACTTCTGAAAGTGTAAAAGATATTAAATTATTAATAAAAAGGAAAAGGGGTTAATTTTCCCAACTTCCATTTTGGCTCTAATAAAAAGGGGAATAAAAAAAATTAGGAAACTAAGGAATGGAGGAAACATAATAAGGGAAAGAGGGGAACTTATGGTAAAAAGCGAGGTCAACATAGTAAAGAATCTGCAATTAAGAACATTCTAAATTGAACTGAATTAACAACTTCATTTTAGGGAAAGTATTTAAACCTGTGAGGGAATCTAGGAACACCTAGGAGTAAATTTAGGAGCAAATCTAGGTGGGTGAAGGAAATAAGACAATTTAATAAATTAAGGAAAATAGTTAATGGAGAAATGTGGGGGATGGATGACACTTGTACGAAGGAGAGTTTTTAGTAGATTTTTATTAAAACTTAAATTAAATTAGATTTAGGTAAAGATGGAAGTTCTAAAACTCTATAAAAGAAACGGAAGAGAAGGAAGAAGGGGGATCAGTTGTTAGCATAACGTTACGCTACCGGATTAGTGACTTGACTGATTTACTTGTGAGGAGTTGGGATTTCCCATCTCGGATAGGAGTGGTAGCTCATCATTGCGAGGTGAGTTGGGAGCTAGACGTACCATTTGGATAGTGTGTGGCCCCTTTGTGGCTCGGGGGGCTAAGGGGGAAGTAGATTACCCCTAGCGTTGGCTGAGAGGTACTGGTGAGGTCTCGACGGTCGGCGAGCGAGAGTGGCACGGAGCGCGCAGACATCATCTGGAGTAGGCGATCAGGGAACGGTATGTTTTTCATTTTGCGTGATAGAAGGTACTAGGACCTTAGCCCTCTCTTATTGTTATCAACATTTGACCTTGGCTTGTGAGATGAAAACTACTTGGATTAACTCTACATGGATTCTCGTCGGATTGATTGGTTTTCCTTTATGTTCCTCGACGATTGTAATGGTGTTACGGATATAAAACTATTTATTCTTACTCTATTGTTGCATGTTGGTATTGGATAAAAGATATTTTATGACCTCGGCGTTGCCTACCTTCCTTGGTTCTGTGCGATCTATAGTTGTGCCTTACATTTGTTTTGTCTGCACTTTTCTATTAGCATTTCCATGCGTTTTAATGGAAGAAACCCCCTTGATTCAACACCCTCCTCTGCATTTTTTTTTTGTTGTATATCTCTGCAATTTTTTGGAGGATACCCACACGAATTTCGACCACCTAATCCTGTGTTTTACCTACCATTTCCTGTGTTTATGACTGTGTTTGTATCACTCTGGGCGTTTATGTATTACAGTGGACATTTTTTATATTAATGTGATCATTTTTATATGACTGTGGGCGTTTATATATGACTGTGGGCATTTTATATATTACTGTGGGCATTTTATATCACTGTGGGCGTATTATATATTACAATGGGAGTTTTTATATTAATGTGGGCGTTTTTATATGACTGTGGGCGTTTATATATGAATGTGGGCGTTTTATATATTACGTGTCTTGATCTTGTTGTACATGAGGTATTTTCCATGTCAAACGAAAAAGTGACTGCACCTTTTGATGTCTGACATCCTGATCTGGAATTCTATTACCTCCCTTTACATCTTGACTATGTTTCTGATCGAGTAACCCTCTTCCACTGCTTAAATGATCAGCTTTTAGATGTTGTTGTTGTTTCAGAATATAAATTTTCATAAAGATGGTGTTCCACTATTATGGTTCTTGAAGCTCGTATTGATCTTGTTTTATATGATGTTATTCATGTTGTTGGAAAAAATACCCTACAGACTAGCAAACTAGGGTCAGACTTGCATGTAGATTTTGACCGTAAAGAAATTACTTTTTTAACCTACCACCCAAAACTTAAACCCCTCTTTCACGATACATGCATGGAAAGGAACTACTAACCTTTTTACTGATGTTTGGTGTAGATCCTCCATTGTTATTTTACCACTTGCTTGCACTGCTCCTTCCAAAGATAACTTGTAATCAAGACCAACAACTATGCATGCATGCTACTTTTCTACTTGAGGGTTAGAAATTAAGGATAAATTAAACAAACCATAGATAACTCATGCATTGGGATGGGAAAAGTATTCTTTTATTATTCAAAAAATGAATCAACTTACAATCAATGTTGAGACCGACCACTGCTCCCTGATCCTGATCCTAGGCTCCTCCTCTTCTTTTGTCCTCCAACTGCTTTGCGTTAATTCTCCTTTGGATTGAGGAAAGGCTAAAGGGTTGGGACAATGGATTCGGAAAATGGGCAGAGTTTCTTCGCTATAATTTTCCTCTTTACGAATGGTACCCCTACCCCTTCTTTTATAGGTTAGAAGGAGCTAGGGTTTTGGACGAACTCTCGGCCATGCATGGTCAGGAGTCTTAATTAACTGACCCATATCTTTTTGTTCCATTGAAAACTTTCCTATTTTTTTGTTTTGTTAGGTACACGCGGGCTGTAGTGGGCCTGCCAGCGTGAACACGCATGCAGTAATGGGTTAGGGCGCGTGGCCCTTGACTCAAGAGGATTTTCCAAGAGGTTGTTCAACAGATGTTTTGTAAATGAAGGGATATGAATTGGCATGATGCCACGTAAGAATGTGTGGTGAAATTTAGGGTTATAACAGATGCCCCCTAATGTGCAAGGTCAGAAGAGCATCTGATGGCCGAAATACATTACCAATCTTTTACCAATATTTACTGATGTGCTGAATGAGTGAGCCCAAGGATCAAGAACCAAGAGGTGTCGTCTGCAAAATAACAAATTTCTCCCCGAGGCGGGCATACCCATGCTCGGGATAAAATAGAACCATGGCTACCAATCAAATACATTGTAGATCCATGTCAAATGACTATATAGAGTAGCCGTGAATAATACACAGCGGAGCTACATCTCGAAATCAGAAAGGTATACATATAGGGTATCCATCTTCTAGAAGCCGATTCGGCCTGATGGTTGTACTTCAGAGCTTGAGAAACAACTTCAAAATCTTCTAAAACTCGGGTAGGAGTGTAATATGAGTGTACGACTGCACTACCCAGAGGTCTTTGATGGCTTGTCGGTTATGGAATTGATAATCTTGATGATCGGACTGAAGGCTTCAGTGATTTCGAACAAGGAATTGATTGGACATTCAGGATGGCTGGGTATGCGGACAAGAGACATGTTGCAGAGGGGCCGACTCAGGCTTAGTGACAAACTTCCCTTGGATAATAGCACGACGCGTGATAAGACTCAGGAAACATATCTGTTAATCATAAGTCTACGAAGCAGGAGGCAAAGAAAACTCTCTGTATGTTTGGAAGAATAACCAAACGGTGGAGGAAACAACTCTATATAGCGAGAAAAAGATTCCTAAGGTCGTACTACATCCCATAGTCTGATGATCAAATGGACAGATGTTCTTTATCCAAGGGCGACTCATTATGCTGCCAATAAAGAAAATACTTTTCCCATCCTCTTTTTGGGGTATATTTGATTTTTTTGTTCGTTTTTATAATTTTTTAAAAAGAATAAAGGAAGTTTATGTTACAATGGAGGAACGAGTACTGCAAACATACAAGCTGAAGGCACAAGGACAAGACTGATGTTCTGGTAATATAATACTTGGGAAAAATCCTCCGGAGGCCAAAGGTGTTAAGACGCAGAAGAAAACTGTCACAAGGTTGATGGATAAGGAATGCAAATGTGGTTGATAGAACACGCAATGGTAACGTCTTTCGATGTAAGTTTAATGAGCCCAGAGAAGGTAAGCTCAGTGGTTTTTCATATTTAGAGAGTCTGAAAAAGCATAAAAGGAGACTCCAATGGGGTAAGTTTTTTGACAATAGTCTAGTCGGTTCGAAAAAAGGATAAACTAGCACCAATTAGACGTCAATTCAAAACCATTTTAATGAGTGTGACAATGACAAGATCACTCGGCCATTTTTCATTTTTAAGGAGTCTGAAAAAAGCTTAACTATGGACTCCGCCAGGAATATTCTTCTGGACCATTTTAACAAGTGTGAAAGAATAAGGTCACTCGGTGATCTTTTCAATTTTAGGGAGTCTGAAAAGAGCTTAACTATGGACTCCATGGGGGTTTCTTTTTCATAAATTTAGTCCCCCAGGCCCGAAAAAGGAATAAAACTATACCTGAGAATACTCTTCTAAAGAATGGGAATTCGATAGAGTATACCTTTGTTTGTACAGTTGACCGTCTGGACCGAAAAAGGGGTAAACTACCACCGGACAGACGTGACTTCAAATTTTAGTTTAACGAGCATGAAGGGTCACAAGATCATTCGACAATCTTTTCATTTTTAGAGGGTCTGAAAAGGGCTTAAAAAGAGACCCGTTATTGTTGGGGAGTCCTGAGGGTAAGACAAAGAGTGAAAAAAGACTCATGCAAATGAGGCTCAAACTCATATTCAGGAAATACTATATGGACTCCTGAGCCTACATTGTTTTGAGAAACGGCATGGACACCATAATGCAACCAGGACCTACCTAGGGCATCCATGTTTTGGTAAGCTCTACCACCAAGTCATGACACTTCTAGAGAAGATATGACGGTTCCATGTCACAACCTGATGGGATCGATCCTATAGCATAAGAAAAAGGCAACGAGATGCAAAAGCTGGGGTGATATCCTACCCTATATGCTCAAGTTGATTTTTGAAAAAATAATTTTTTTTATGGACCATCAATATTTTTTCGAAACTCAAAAAAAATGTTCCAATACCTGATCAAATCCCTCCCATATAACTCCTGGATCAATCTAAATGGTTTTTGGTATAAAGAAACTGATAAGGGGGGGCAAAAAAGTGACAAAAAGAGGCCAAAAAGTCTATAAATAGAAGCTGGCAGCTCATTATCACCATTGCTGATTTGGAAATTGACTCTGGAGCCAAAAGACCCCCTTTGCCAAAGATCGTGATTCCGGGAGCTACAGTGGATGAAACGAACTTCTGCTTGGACCAAGTAAGTACAAACTCCCTTATATAGCTAATCAATAGTTCATTTTCGTTATTTAAGTTATTTTTAGGGTGGGCGTCGACCTCAAAAAGGTCGGCCCTAGGTACATGCGGGTTGTCCAGAGACAACCCACGGGTACACGCACGTAGAGTAAAGCCTACACGCATGTACATGCGACTGTCACCTTTACAGCCTGCGTGTACCCCCCCTATTGATGAAAAAGCCAATGAAAAGAAGTATTGACCCTCCTTTACCTTGTTGTGTGACAAACTTTTGGGCATCTGCAAGTCGAGGACAAAGATGGGTCGGTGGTCTTTCAGACACAAGTTGCACGAATACCTTGCCTTCCATTTTTCCGTAGTGCCCTCGCCAGCATTATCAGTGGGTTTTTTCTCCCCCTTACCCTTCTTGCATTGTTTTTTCTTCCCTTCAGGCTGCTGGGTGGCCTTGGGGTTAGTCGACTGCACGGAATGTACTTCCGATGTTTGGGTAGGAGGAGCAGCCAAAGCAGTAGTCTGGCTGGCCGCTGAGTGTTGTATAGATAATTGTTGCAATTGCTTTGTCAATTTCTTAGCAGGCTTGGTTTGTGTTGAACCAACAATACCATCGGCATGTGGTCCAGCTCTCTGTCTAGTTTTATCTAGTATCGATCATGGTGCATCCGGAAGGATGTTGTATAATAAACCAGACTGAGAATAGATGAGCTCAAACTGTTGAGCCCTCATGATGGCATCTTCTTCGGAGAAAACTCCTGAAGTCATGACGTCTTTGGATAATTGTGGGACTAAAGACTTAAGAAACCACTCAAGCAAGAATGTTGGTGGGACTGGTACTTTGATTAGACTCTTTCGACGTCTCCACTCTCGGATATGATCAGAGATATGGTTCGTTGTTCTCTATTCAAAATTGGAAAGAAGCTCTGTGCCAGCGTCGTATCTCACAGGTAACTGGAAATGGTTAGGGAAGGCCATCGCCAGTTCGCCAAAAGAAGAGTATCTTGAGCGATCGATCTCGATGTACCATTTCGTGGCACTCCTGATAAGAGTGCGTTGAAACAATCGCAACTGTACGGAGTCATATTTCAATGAGTTAGATGAACACCAAAGGTGGAAGGTAGTCACATGATCACCTGGATCTTCATTAGGATTGGCCTCAAACTTTGGAATGTCTGAAGGCAACTTCGTTGGCATAGGAGGCCAACGTGGATCATGACAAATAGGATCATTTAACAACCTTGTCAAATCTGGCAAGTGTAACATCGCCAGGAATGGTAGTTTAGGTTACTGTTGATATCTTGGGAAAAAGGGTCATGGAGTTTGACTGGCACTAGGTTGCCAGGAAAAGTTTGGTTGCTGGCCCGAATTCTGGTAGAAACCATGGCTCTGACTAGCGTAAGGATTTTGCATCTGGGGAGACATCATTGGATGATTTCCCATAAAGAACATAGGATGTTGGGCATTCATCATGTTTGACGGAATTTGGGAAGGATTATCCCATGCCGGTCCTGACGGGAGAGGCATAGCAGTCTGTCCAGGGTTCCATTGATTGTGGAAAGAATTACCCCAGAATGACATTCCAGAGGAGGAAACGAATCCTTGTCCTGAGTTCCAAGGTCCTGCTATATGTGCCCCCGACGTAGGAATAATACCCTGCGTTGGAGTAGACTGTCCAAAAATGGGAGTTCCCCCAAATGGGAAAGCGGTGGATGGGAAAGTGTTGTTACCAAACATCCCGTTCCAAACAAACGGTGATGAACCTACTAGCATAGTGTGCGCAGGTGTTCCTTGACTCCTGGCTCCAAATAAACTCATGTGTGCAGGCTACCCGACAGACTGCTGATGCAGACCACCAAGCGAAGGGGACGAAGGAGAGATATGACCTCCAGCATAAGGAAAAGCATTAAAAGGGACAAGAATTCCCCCAAGATGACCTTGCAGAGGAGTGTTAGAGCTCTCTTCCCCCAGATCCAAAGTCTGTAAAGTGGAGTAAGTGAGTGCAGGACTTGTACTCGAACTAGGCATACCATATGAACACAGAGGGCCTGTCGCACTAGGTGTGAAGGGAGTTGTGGCCACCACGATAGATGGGATCGGTCCAGTGTATGACATAGTTGCGGCCGAGACCATCGTGGCTCGGACCGACGATGACAAGTTAAAATATGCTTCTCCTATGGTAGCAACTGTGGTGGGAATGAAATAATTCCCAGAGGAAGTAACAACGTTTGTTTCCATAGTTGTGTGAAGCAATGACAGGATTTCGTAAAATCGGATTGGTACAATAACCGGTGGCCAAGTATCAGTGGTTGGGGTTTCAACCAAGCCAATATTGGCGACTAATTCCTCTAGGAGTTGTTCGGGCACAATGGTTTGTAACCCGGTTGCTTCGAAAGACCCTTGTTGGTCTAGCTTCCGCCTCAATGGTGGCGGGGGTGGCTCCAGTGGATCCAGTATAACCGGTGGTAGGCCCAAAAGCCTTTGTGACTGGTGGAGCTCAGGATCCTCCACTGTGTGAGAAGATCCTAGACACACTAAGGTATTCTATACGTTCAAACAGTAACACACACTAAAAAAGAAGACCCTAAGAGATAAGACAAGCAAACTCTAAACTAGTTGGAAGAACTGTTACAACAACCAACACTAGAGAAACTTACCGATGCAAGTGAAACTTGAACACGGAAGCACCCTATGGGTATACTCTGCAAAGAGTGGACCAATGTCTATCCTAGGTACCGCAATATACCCCCACAGTCACCTGTGTATGTCCCTAAAATGATTGGCAACTAGGTTGCCAGCACGTGAACAGTCACCAGGCGGGTATAGTCGAAAGTCAGGTAGACCACAATGAGCAAGGTATCAAGCCTGAAACCTGTCAAGGGTATCGAGAGAAAATGGTCCAGAAGACAACTGAGGACCTCGAATGGATTCGAGACCCACGAAGCCCCTTGGCAAATGCAAATGACGGAATTCCAAAACAAGCCCTCGATATGTGTTCTCCACTATGATTGGTTTGGCTTTGGAGGGGTTATCTTCGCTACCTTTCCGCACGCGACCTCGTGTTTACCCCCTGTTTTAGAGGGGGGTCTTAGATAACTTCCATGAAACTGGACTTCTACACTCCCTAGCATAGACTCTAATGTTTGGTTTTGAATGGCCTTGGAGAGTTTCCTCTCCAACCTAATCCAAGGCCCTAGTCCTGAACTAGTGTATGAACCCTACCAACAAAAAGTATAATAGATTTTAAATTAGCGTTTCTTTTATGGGTTTTCTTACGTCACTGGGTATGAAGGTGAAACTGATGATGTGTAAAGACTAAAGAAAAAATGAATGAAAAAATATGGAAACAAAAGACTTTTACTAAATGCAAAAATCAACAACTTTTCATAAAGAAAGATTTCTTTTTCTTTTCAATTTTTCTAAGATTTTATGCAGTAAACATAAAGGAATTTCGCTCAACTACGAGCTACTTATGCTCTAAATGAACTGCAAAAAGTTATGAACAAAAAGACTTCTCCCTAGCTATTGATGCAGAAACACAATCTTCAAACAAAGAAAAAATGAAAAGATTTTTTTTTTTTTTTTTATTTAAGTGTTAATCAAGCAATAAAGGGAAAATACCGACAAGCACAAAACCAAGAAAGACAAATTCTGGCTTAAAGCGCACATCACAAAGAATCAAAGTGAAGGCACACAATGGCAATCAAGAAAACAAAGACTCTTACGCTTGTCTAAAAACCGTAAAACAAAATTTTTCTTTTTATGTTTTCTATCAATTATCAACTAAGAAAAAGTAGGCTAAGGGTAAGAGGACCTAACCTACTGACTGTTCAACCTATAGATTCAAACACCTGAGAGGAATACTTCTCATCAAAGGAGGGGATGACTACCCCACCCTGATTAAAAAGTAGCCTGTCAAGCACGCTACTGTCACTAAAATAGCACGCGTGCAAATGCGTGCTGAGCTGAAACAGGCAGAGTGTACACTCAGTCTGACCTTGTACAGGCTGCGTGTATGTATAAATTATAAGACAAAAATAAACACAGGCAGCCCAGACCAGGAAGAGGCCTCTGGTATTGATAACCAGGGTCTCTTGAAGGCTTGGATGATTCTTCTAACATAAAAGAAAAATAATTGCAAGGAATAACAAAACACAAAAAGACAAGATGACACAGGACTGTGAACCAGCAAGACTCAGAAAGGATCCAGAAAACCCCCTGAGAATGTATAATTCTGACAGGGAAGAGTAAGAATGCCTCTCAAGTTCTCTAAACACCTACACACTACTGAAACCTCTACAGCTAGTGTTCACACATGGGTTGTAAGAGGTTAGGGCACGGCTACACGTGTACAGGTCTTCTGCAGGCCACGTGTACCTCTGTGTGTCTCGACAATTACCGTGAAGCAACAGTCAGGGGAAAATGGTATAAAGAACCGGTTTCCCTACTAGCTCAGGCCTTACAGAAAAAGGCAGGCAAAGAAACATAAAATCTAATCTCTTAAACTACCCAAAAACTCAACTAAATCTGGAAACCCTAAAGAGTATCTTCCCCAGTATGGTCGCCAACTCTGTTGTTGGGAAAAATACCCTATGGACTAGCAAACTAGGGTCAGACTTGCATGCATATTTTGACTATAAAGAAATTACTTTTTTAACCTACCACCCAAAACTTAAACCCCTCTTTCACGATACATGCATGGNCATAAAATCTAATCTCTTAAACTACCCAAAAACTCAACTAAATCTGGAAACCCTAAAGAGTATCTTCCCCAGTATGGTCGCCAACTCTGTTGTTGGGAAAAATACCCTACGGACTAGCAAACTAGGGTCAGACTTGCATGCATATTTTGACTATAAAGAAATTACTTTTTTAACCTACCACCCAAAACTTAAACCCCTCTTTCACGATACATGCATGGAAAGGAACTACTAACCTTGTTACTGATGTTTGGTGTAGATCCTCCGTTGTGATTTTACCGCTTGCTTACGCTGCTCCTTCCAAAGATAACCTGTAATCAAGACAAACAACTACACATGCATGCTACTTTTCTACTTGAGGGTTAGAAATTAAGCATAAATTAAACAAACCATAGATAACTCATGCATTAGGACGGGAAAATTATTCTTTTATTATTCAAAAAATGAATCAACTTACAATCAAAGTCGAGACCAGCCACCACTCCTTGATCTTGATCCTGGGCTCCTCCTCTTCTTTTGTCCTCCAACTAATTTGCGTTAATTCTCCTTTGGCTTGAGGAAAGGCTAAAGGGTTGGGACAATGGATTCGGCAAATGGGCAAAGTTTCTTCGCTATAATTTTCCTCTTTATGAATGGTACCCCTACCCCTTCTTTTATAGACTAGAAGGAGCTAGGGTTTTGGACGAACTCTTGGCCAGGCATGGTCGGGAGTTTCAGTTAACTGACCCATAGCTTTTTGTTCCGTCGACAAATTTCCTATTTTTGTGTTTTGTTAGGTACACGCAGGCTATAGTGGGCCTGCCAGCGTGCACATGCATGCAGTAATGGGTTAGGGCGCATGGCCCTTGACTCAAGAGGATTTTCCAAGAGGTTGTTCAGCAGATGTTCTGGCAATGAAGGGATATGAATTGGCCTGATGCCAAGTAAACATGTGTGGTGCAATTTAGGGTTATAACAATTCATCTTGTCAGTAAGCGTTGACCTTTTTTTAGTTTTCTTAAGTTACATATATCTCTGTCCAAACATTATATATCTATGATCTTGCTCTTTAAGAAACAGTAAGAAAATATTGCTAAATTGGAAAATGAGGTAAGTTATTATACGACCGATCAATGTGACCCCACTAGTTTTATAAATTATTCTTCTAAAATTTAGTACAAGCTGAACACTCGACAGAGTAATTTTTATGAGAAGGTACAGACATTCCATAACTAGGTCAGCATCATGATGTATCTTCAAAAACACCTTCTCTACTAGAAGAGCCAATATGAATAGGTTCATTTATAGTTCAATTATGTTGCAAGATAACAAGAATAAATGAGTAGCCTTAATCCATAGGTTGCCTACATGACCTAGGATGAGATCATTGATATTGATTGCGGCTTAGACTATTGGAAGAATTTAGCTCAATAAGCTTGTGAAAATATGGATTCTAAAATTGATGGAACCACTAAAATATGGCATGTTTAAAAGAGTAATATCAAATTGCAATTTACCTACCTTAGGTTCTATGAATGACTTCTTCAAATGAGATCAACTACTAAAGGAATCGGATCATACTATCTCTCATGATTGATACTTTCTTCTTTTGTTTCTATAATTACCATAAAATAGTTGAAGGAATACATGAAAGTCCCTTCAAGGAATAGTTTTACACTTAAATCCACTTTGTTGAAAGTGGAAAAATATATTAAGAAGTTGAAGAGGAACGTTGCCTTTCTTTGAGGTCCTCTCAATCAACATCGGTTTCTATAAACAAATTATATCAATGCCATGGTTGAAGCTTGGAAGCCTTCAATAACAAGGACAAGGCCAAGGTTCAATCATTAATTAATCAAAATCAAAAGTTCAGGAAATTAGCAAAATAATCAATCCAATTTCTTGCAGTTACTTTATTTTTATGTATAAATATGAATATAGACAATGTAAAATAGGATTCTCAGAGCTGAACTATTTGGATCTTTTTCATATTTTTAATGAAAAAAAAAAAATCTTGGCTGCTTTTGGAGAAACTGATTATGTGTATCTATGGTAACTTAAAATTTTCTCACTCTCATGCATTATTGAATTCTTGTAAGATTCGGTCAATATACTTGGGACTAATCTTGTTCTATTAATGCTATGTTACTTGATCTTTAAAATGGTTTCAATAAATGGATATGAAGTTATAGCGTTCTATTATAATGATAAGCTATATTTCATTTACATTAAGCTATATGGGATTTGTGTATGTGTAACACTTTGAACTATTTAATGGTTATTACTTCATTTATATCAATATATTTCATATCCATTGTGTTTTTCTTTATCTTGGCTAGGAATCATAGATTAGGACTCCACTCGTATATTACATAGTTAGTTAGAATTTAATAATTTTATTTTTATTTCCATCAAATCATTAAAGGTAACTAGGTTGTGACTAGGTCAAAATCTAGTGAGTTCACTATTCCAAATGAATTAAAGTATAATTGAGACTTTGTGTCGGGCGAGATGTAGACACCTCCATGTTCCTCAGAACAGTTGTCATCCCTGAGACCTTAAATGGTTAAAATCGATGGGAACCTGGGCTTGAGCGTTGCTTATGTGTCTTGGAGATCCTAACCATTGCAAGGTAGGACGAGCGGGTAGTCAGTCTTTTCATTTGGTTGGTTGATTGTTGTTCTTTACTGGTAGATGTTGATGTGCATATTATATATTTATGTTGATATCGTAGTTTCATGCATCATGATGCATCGTCATGTGGCAGTGCAGAGTATAATGTCTTGTTACCCTTGTACACACACACAAAAAAAATAAAATTGCACTTGTTATAAGAGGTTTGTCGGCATAACAAGGCGGTGGTTATAGCCATACCAAGCTCTAGGAGCTTGCTTCAATCTGTATAGAGCCTTCTTCAACTGGAAGACATGAGTCTTCCTGTCTTCAACTTCAAATCCTTGAGGTTTCTCTATATACACTTCTTCTTCATTGAGACCATTTAAGAAAGTTGTCTTTACGTCCATCTAGTGAAACTTCCACTTCATCTTAGCTATAAGGGCTATGATGGTTCTGATCAAAGTGTATATGGCGACAGGAGTGAATGTCTCTTCATATTCAATGCCTTCCTTTTGAGAAAATCCACGAGTGACAAATCTTTCTTTATACTTCTCAATACTTCCATCAATAGCATGTTTTATTTTGGAGAGCCATTTGGAAGATACCACATCCTTTCTCTTTGGTCTGGGAACTATTTCCCATACATCATTCCTTATTATGGATTGGTATTCTTATGTAATGGTGTCTGCCCATTCTTTATTTTGAATGGATTCTTCAAAGAAAGTAGGCTCCTTTTCTAGGAAATCACACATCAAAGCCATATAGCTAGAGAATGGCTTAGGTCTCTTCATCTGTCTCGTGGTTCCTTCGGAAACACCATACTTCTCTCCATATTGAATAATCTCTCTATCCCAAGATGGCTTTGTCTTATGGGAGATCATCATCTGAGGAGGTTCTTGAATTTCTATTATGTCATGATATTCTAGAATTTCCTCATCAATGGAAGTTACGACTTCCCTCACTGGTTCTGCAGCTCTGGGAATCTCCCTCACTTATTCTGCAACTCTGGTAGCTACAGGTTCCTCTTCATATACTTCTTCAAGATGGCATATTCTCCATTTTTTGAGCACTGCATCTTCATCAAAGGTCACATCCTTGTTGATCTCAATGTGATGTTGACTTGGTATATAAATCCTAAAGGCCTTGGATGTTGGATCATGTTGTCATTGATGCCAATGGTTTGATTACTTGGGAGATTGTTGGATCATATGTCATTGATGTAAATGGTTTGGTTTGATTGATGTCATTGGTTGATGTCAAGTAATTGATTGATATGATTCCCTTGATGAGAATGTTATATGTCCAAGTGGAAACCAATCAAT
>JASDQU010206595.1:0-18309 GCA_032191745.1 Picea mariana
TCACTTTGTGAGAGACATGGTTGAGGAAAAGAAGGTGTTGCTGGAAAAGGTTGACACTTTGAAGAATGTTGCAGATTCATTGACAAAATCTGTGAGCACAGAAAAGTTCTCTTGGTGTAGAGTAACAATGGGCATTGCTGCCTTGGATTGTTGACTATATAATCCCCTGGACCCTTGAATGCAAAGAAAACAACAAGTGGGAGAATGTTGGGTATGTGTTATATTCTTTGCATGTGTGTGTGTGTGGGTGCGCCAGATAACTGCGTCTGGCGATCCCGGTGTCGATGGGGTTCGGGGCAACGGCCCGAAATTTTTTTTTGGGGGCGGTTTTTTTGCTATTTTTAGCGGATTTTGCTATTTTTAGCTGATTTGTAAATTAATCCCGGATTAAGGGATTAGGGTTTTGGTATCTACAGAATACCTAAAAACATTGTATATATTGTATGGTGAATGGTGAAATTCGATATAATGAAAAAGAAAGGTTTTCCCGGTTGAGGGTTTCCGGTAAAGATCTCTGTGTATTCTGTGTATGAGCCATTGATTAATTTCTGTATTGCTTAAGAATATATATGCATTGCTTTACTTCACAGATTTAAAACTTACAAGTTGCACATGTAAATTCTCCTTTTATTTTATTAAAAATACATTTTCCCTCACAATCCCCAATTTGTTCCTATTTTTTCTCTTAGTTGTCTCTTAGTTCCCCAATTATTCATTTATTTTGTGTCCCCTAACTAGATTTTAGTTTGAGTTGGATTAGGAGTCTTCTTTTATTTAGGATTAGGGTTTGATTGACTCAATATGCTACTCTATGTGGACCACCTATTCTCTCATGTTTTTATTTCTTTTTATTTTAAAAAATCTCTTTTATTGTTTTAATGCACACATGTGCCTTCACCCAATTTTATTCTTATTTCTTCTTTCACTTAAATTGCTAGTCTAATTCCCTTCATGCCATTTTAATGTTTTAAAAATCAAACCTCTTTAAACTTAGACTCTATTATTTTCTTGTTTATAATTTAATAATCATTTGCATGCTCTTTTCTATCAAAGTCTAAGTATTTTATTTTATTTTCTAGACCTTCTAGATTTTATTGACTCACATTTTGTGTGTGCAACATGTCCTTCAAAACGCACTTTCGTGCTCTAAGGGTGCCACTCGCCTTTGACTAGTTTGGAAGTTTGTCTGACACTTGGAGTCAACACTCCACTTGGTAGACCTTGTGAGAGACCAAGGGTTGTCTAAGGAATAAGGATTCTGCCTTATTGTGCGCCCCTTAGAATTCTTCATGAGTGATTGTCTCAGTCTGCCCTCACTGCATCGTGGACCTCTCGAAACGAGGTAATCGTTAACCATGTGTTCAAGTCACGACGGTGTTGACACTTAAAAACGAAACGATGAATATTATGCTCACAAATGATTGCCAAGCTCTATTAATTATTTATATTAATAATAAACTAGTAGGTGGGACCCCCTTGTAGACTTGTGGCGCTATGATGGATATGTTGCCCTTATATTTGTAATTGCTATTGTGATGGTACCAACATAATCTTCTACAGTTCGATGTTTCGAATCATGGTTAAAATGTTATGGTGACATAAGATTATTGGTTGATTAATGCATCGAAATGATAGCTTTGATGAGCACTCTCAGACTATGTTAAGGTTTCCCTATGGATGAAAGGATTATTATAAGTTGGGTTTGATATTGCAATTAAATATGGCATCAATTGGTTTAATATGATCTTGATAAAAGGGATAATATTGGGGCTCTTTTAAATTAAAGGACTATATACAAACTCTAATGTGGTATTATTGTGACAAAGAAGGGTGTACAAACCCTTGTTGCTATAGTTAAGTCCCTTTTTGAATGTTATATGTTGAATGCACATGGGGTAACGTTATAGCACATGGTTATTTTTAAAAGAGTTTGATATTACCAAAGGTGGTGCACTATGCAAAGGTGATATGGAAATGGTTATGTGGTTGATTTAATGCTTAGTGTTATGTTGAATTGGTTGGCTCATGTGTTGAATTGAATGAGGTTGGAGAGAGAAGCGGCGTGCATTTACTGCATGCCACTCAAAAAACCCTCGAACCCTGTTACCCTAGTCATACTTTCATTTTGGTTTTTGGCTCTGGTGGTTGTTGATGCTCCGCATTGCTCGGTTTTGAAGGAAGCATATAGTCTAGTTTTTTCCTCGCGTAGGCTTTCCAGGTATGGGTTCCTTACTCCTCCATCCATGATGGTTTCTCTGCCCTTAGAATCAATTTTTGGCTCAGGATTGCTTGCGGTCTGTGTTTTTCTTAAGCTTTTATGGGATTTTTGAACTGTGTATTGGTGTTGTGTTTGTGGGTTCTTCTGGTGATTATTTTGGATTGTTGGTTTTTTTTTTTTAAAGGAATGGTTTTCCTCTCCTCGCTATGTGTAATATGTGCATGATTTTATTGATAAAATGGAATTGAAACATGCTCAGTTGTCTTGGGTTTTTGGCCTTGGTTCTCTGTGGAAATTTGTTGTTATGTTTGACAAGATCTAAGCCTTGCGCGTGGGTATTACAACCACTCTCTGTGATAATATTTTCTACTCCATTTTCATCTATGTGGTTGATATGTTTCGGTTCTCTGATTGCAAGGTGAACTGTTGAAAGTTTAAATCTTTTCTTGCCTTGACTTGGAAAAACCCTGAGTTGTTAACTATCATAGTGTTTCCCTCAACGTTGTTGCTTGGGAAGTAGTGCACAGTCTAAATTTAACATCACCCATAAGTTTAATGGAATAATTATACATGTTTTGGTTGGGCATGGGTTTGTGCTTGGGCATTCATTTTACAGTATTGTTTAAGAGTTCGCTCTTTCTCGTTCTTTGTTGGAGGTGGCTAACTGTCATTTTGGTAACCCTCATTTTCAAGAGTATGGTTACTTGTTATATGTTTGTGGTAAATTTTGAAAGGCATGAGTTGTTTGTGTTTCAAGGACTTATTCCTTTGATTGAGCCATCTGTTCTTACTCCCATTTTATGTGTTAAACCTTAAATATGATCTTGATATAGTTTTAATCCAGTCAAGGGTAAATAGACATTATGTGTGCTTGGTCGATTGGGCATAATTTGGTCATGTTTTATTTTCGAGCGATTTTAAAAGAAGTTTGTACATGCTAAATTATGTGAATCTTGGGCTCAGGAGTTTCATGTTGAATGTCATTCGAATCAATCCTTATGTTGATTATATTTAAAGGAGACCTGTGTATGAATGGATTGGGGCCAGATTATGATTTTTAACGCCCAGATTGATTGTGTCAAACAGTTTGTAAATAATGAACAAGTCGTGGTAAATACTGTGCATATTCTTATTGGTTTTAAGGAATAAGAAATGGATATAAATGGTTGGGATCACTGTGCATATTATATTGGTTTTTAAAAGAAAAGAAAAAAAGAGATTTAGCATTGGAATATGAATAGTTGTGGCTCAAAGGGTTATTATGTTTATCATATAAATGGCCATGATGTTTGTTAGGGTTGTTAATATTATATAGATGCAAGGATACTGTAATTGAGTATTTCTGGGAATATGAATTGTTTTTTGGAAGTTAGCAAGAAATCTATAAAGGAAGTAACAGTTTATATGGTGGTTTTGAAAAGTGAATGTTGATTGAATTGTGGAGGTCAGAACAGAGTTATGTTTGATTGTTGGATTTGATTTATTTTTATATGAACAATATCCATATTATGTCCTTGTCATGCTACCACTTTTCACTCATTATATTCCCCTCATAATCCCAATTTCATTTTTGGCATCCATGTTCTGTAAAACAAATTAAAAAGGTTTGTGTAACAACGACAAAAGATATGACACGGCAATGGTTGGAAACTGATATTTTGGTATATTTTACACAGTCAAATTATTTAATTAATTGTTGAGCAATATTCATCTGTTTATCCCCTCTCATTATACCACCTTTCGCTCATTACACTCCCTTCATATGTCCCATGAACCCTATCACTCTCTGTTCACTTGGAGATTATTAAATGGTTTGTTATGGATGGATTTGCATGTATCTCGTGTCAATTTATGAGCCAATTATTGTTTCATGCAAGCAGAATGGCATGTATGGTTTATTAAGGGCTTAGTTACTGACGAAATGCAGCTACAGGATGAGTTTCTTCAGTAGGGGCAACCATGGAAGAAATAATAGAGAAAGAGGAATCTGGAACATAGGGCCTAGAAGCCCTAGATTCGCCATGCATTTTAATCTTGATCCCCAAGAATTGAACCAGTTGTTCCAAGCTAGGTTCTTTAACTGGATCAAGCAAGGAATAGTACAACCTCGACTAGAGAGACCTCCCTTTCAATCTCAGAACATCCATGGTATTCATGTGCCTCCTCATGTGTCCATGCAACCATAAGTCCCTGCAAATGATGGATGGCAAGATATTGTCAACCTAGCTAGCTCTCACCATGATGGCTAGCCCAATTTCTCATTACCTCCTCCACCACCTGTAAATCCTAATGCTTAGACTTCCCTTGTTGATTCACCTGTCCAATCTTCGTATGCAAGAAAAAGACTTAAAATTGATATTCCCCATGTGCAAGATAAATGCAAAGTCGTTGCCTCCCCTTTCTCTCCTTCAAATGACTCTTCAAAATCTGTGTTCTCTCGCATGCAATTGAAGGATGATTGTTCCCATTTTATTAGTTAGATACAACCTCAAGGTTCAAATCAACCACAGGCTAATTCCAATAATCAAAGGTGGACAATAGTGATAAAAGAAAATTTGCCTCTCAGAGTGGCAAGTATGGCTTTTAATTTATGTGTTTTTATGATTGAGTTGATGAAGACAGTGGTCTGCAGAAAGTTTGGACATCAAGCTCTTTTTTGGATAATATGGATTATGTGGATATATTTTTGGATATGATTTAAATTATTTTTTATATTTAAATATTCAATTTTGAAGGTATCTAAGGGAGTTACAAGGGTGGCATGTGTTGAAATGAATATCCATTTGTGTTTTATTTTATAATTTGAAAAGAATAAAAAAAGGGGGTTACAAGGGGTCCCACCTACCTAGTTATTATTAATTAAAAACCCTTAACTATTATTATTATTATTATTTCTCCTAAACTAAATTAGTTAAGTCAAACTAACTTAACTAAAGAAAGTAGTTGAACTACTCCAACTTATTTGGAAGGCATAAAAGATAAATGAGAAGAAGAAACAAAGGGAGAATAGACAGAGAAAGCAAGACTAAAGTTTGCTCTTTTGATTTCATGAGATAGTTCAGTTTTCATTCATTCTTGAGTTTATTCAAATCCTAATTCTCTTTTTGACAGCAGGGTCCTATCATAGACAACAAGGTTCAAAACTGAACCAAATCATTCATATGCTTGTTTTAGAGGTGTTGATCCATCCTTGATAGTCTGTGTATTCTTGTATGTTTATGGATTGAGTTTCATAGCTGATAAAGGATATTTTACAGAGTCAAATTCGCAACAGTCTGTGGCAAGCTGATCCAAATTATAAATTTCAGCTTTTACTTCTTGTCAGAGTCCTTTGTATGGTGTTCATAGGGGATCTCTATATTAGACTTTGGTCCATGCCCTCACAGGAGTTTTGTGAAGAGAAAAACACTTTTGATATCTCGGAATGAAATAAATCAGATTGATATTTTGTCTCATTTGTGTGTATTTGTGACTTGCTTACTTTTGCATTTTGATCTCCATACTTACTTTCTGTAATCTGTATATTCTTCAGAAACTTATATAAAAAAAATTGTATAAGTTTTCTTACCCTAAAATGCCACTAAAACACCTAGGAATAAAGAACAAACAAAGAATGATGTGTCCAAAGTTTTCTTACCCTACATACAAGGGACAACAGACAAGCTTGCTAGGATTTTAAAGAAGAAAAGCATTGGGGCAAATTTCAAACCCTTAAACACTATTAGGAATTCTCTTAGGTCAGTCAAAGACTATGTTGATCCCATCGAGCAAGAAGGCGTTTATATGATCCTGTGCTCGTGTGGTAAACAATACATAGGAGAAACAGTTCATTCCTTTAAAATTAGGATTCAAGAACATGTCGCTGACATCAAACACAATTGCACTCGTCCCTCAGCTCTCGCAGAACACTCAGACAAAACTAAACATCACATTTGTATTGAAGATGTCAAAATTCTTGCCAAGATAGATCACTATCACAATAGAAAATTCAGAGAAGCAATCGAAATTGAAAAACAACCTAACAATCTAAACAGAGATGATGGATGGAAAATTAGTCAAAATTGGATCCCAACACTAACGACTA
Organism: Picea mariana; assembly: GCA_032191745.1. Lineage (NCBI taxonomy): Eukaryota > Viridiplantae > Streptophyta > Pinopsida > Pinales > Pinaceae > Picea > Picea mariana. Next base: position 6,303 of record JASDQU010206595.1, read on the forward strand.
TGAATAATTCTAGATATTAATTTATAATTTTTCTAGGTTTTATATTTCTTGATTTCATTTTAATAAATAATTAATAAACAAACAAATAATATTTTTAGGTTTTGTATTTCCTGATCTCATTTTTAAATACGTCGGCTCTTCATAATAACTTTTTAGGTATTTATTTACACTTGTTATATCTTTTTTCCTTCATATCTCATAATATTTTCTTGATGATGGACCACACTAGTTTGGTCCGAAACGTTGAATATCAAAAACCTATGCAATGAATCTGAAAGAACTATCTGATCAAAACAATGGTCGCAAAAGTCTTAGAACAGAAATAAAAAAAATTATGTTATTTTGCAATATTCTTTAGATTAATAAATCAGCCTAAACCCTTGTAATTACTACTTGTGGATTGGGAAAATATTTTTGAGGCTATAAAACATAGGGTGACATTCTCGATTATCTTTTCCTAGCCAAGAAAGACTCGAAAATGATTGAGTAAGATAATTCATATCTTGTCCTCAACATGCGGGAGTGCTAATAGGCTATGACAAGGATGCTACCACACCTCTCCCTCATCTGTTTGGTTTATGTGTATGGCCCATTTACTCCATATGTGAGTTGGATTAGCAAGCACCACCAAGCATGCATCCACTGACAAAAACAATGTCAATAATCCATATACATAACATCCATACTGAAATCATCATATATACATGTAAATCAACACACACAACTCAAACCAAATACAAGTCCACTCCCTGACTCAATCTGAAGTCCAAGGCAGTTCATTGATGCCATCAACATCTTCAACATGTCATGTATCCTGCACACTCAGGAGAACTCATCAATAATACCTGTCAATATATACACATCTATAAATTAACATATAATCAAAATGACATCACAATGTAACTCATAATCAAAACATAATCAGAATGTATCATAACCGGATCACTTGCTCGCAAGTGTCCTCAAAGAATAAGTCAATATAAATGTGCTCAGTGGAATTAGATGGTACATAGTCAATCTACAGGCAGGTAGTGGGGAGTTTGATATACCTTACAACCACTAGGCCATATTTGAGTTATGCTATGAGCTTCATTTTCATATTCATGACAACACCAGGGGTACAACATTGGATTGCAACAAAGAGAGTGTTGACATATGTGAAAGAGACACTTGAATTTGGAATTTTGTAAAGCATAAGAAAAGACCTTGGGTTGCGTGGGTATAGAAATTCAAATTGGGTAAGTTATGTGGATGATAGAAAATCAACTTCTGGATATGTATCCAGCCTTGGCATGGGTGCAATCACATGGACTGGAAAGAAATAACATACAGTATCACTTTCATTAACAGAAGTGGATTATAGAGGAGAAATGAGGAGTATTTGAGACAGTTTGGCTCAGGGGGATGCTTTCAAACATGAATATGCAACTGACAGAGCCAACACCTCTACTATGTGACAATTAAGGGTGCTCAAAACTAGCAAAGAATCTAGTCTTCCATGAGCATACCAAACATATTGAGATGCATTGCCATTTCATCAAACAACTTGTAGAGGATGGACCTATTGAGTTGCATTTTATCCCATAGAGGATCAAACTACAAACATTTTCACCAAGTCTTTGGGTCCTAAAAAGTATGTAAAATACTAGGATAAGCTTGGTGTAATTAGTAGATCGACCATTAAAGGAGGGTGTTAAATTAAAGGTCCAATTATAATGGTCAATTAAATATTAGAGATATACATTAATAAAGTCATTTAGACTTTAGGTTATTTTTTATTTTTATGCTTTATTTAACTTTTGTGTGTTTCTCGATCTATCCTAAATTCATAAAGTGGATTGACTCAATTTTCTTGTGCCCCTTTATAAGAAATATTTTTATTTCTCATTAAGGTAATGCAATACAAATAACTCTCTCGTGTATCTTAGTTTTCTTTGTGTTCAATTTTCATGATAAAACTTGAACCTTTTGCTATATCTTTGTAGTCACATTCCCCTTGACATCTTGACCACTTCTTTTCTAATTCACCTTGCACTTCATACCCCTAACTGATCCAAAAAGGATCCAGAGAAGGCTAAGAACAACTCAAAACTCACAGAGGCAACTTAGGATGCTCAGAATGGCTTCATTAGACAGAGAAAGGGAAAAATTTTAAAGTTCCCAAAACTCAGTGAAAATGACATGATCTCGAAGAGTGTGTCACAAGATTTCTAACGATGCAAACATCTCATCAAACGAAGTTAGGGATTGAAATATATTCACGATCAAAGTTTGGTCAACCTAGCCCAGTCAAGATGGAATGAGTCAGCATTTGTACTGCTAACGTCAACATCCGTACAGCACACATGCTAGGAGTAGGAAGGTGACACATGGCATGTTGATGATAGCATGACATCAACATGGTGATGTGGCAGCACCAGAGGCTACCACGTGTCAACCAATTTTGGCATTTTCGGGTCGATCCGTGGACCAATTGGATCGTGCCATGTGGCAGTTCGTATAGTTTGTACGTTGACGTGGCATGACAACATGGTGTGCTGAATTAGCAGGAGACAACATGGCCCAGTGAGAGGATGCCATGTGTCCCAATCAAAGGCTAGCACGTGGCAGGCGGGAAATGTTCAATGACAGTCCATGAGAAAAAATTTGAAAAACAATTAGTTTGGCGGGTCCGTGAAATCTGGTGGACCATGCCAAACTTGGCCACTGGTTAATTCATTGAGATATGGGTTACCTCCATCGCTAACTATATAGAAAAAAATATATGTTAAATATATATGTTGTAACAACACAAAGCCCAAAAGGGGGAGGCTCACGGGTTTGACCCCGGGACCTCCTCCCCCACATGCGCCTTAACAAATCCACCCAAACCAACAGGCCATGGGCCACACATTGTAACCAACGTTGAAAACAACTATTAAAAGGTGCATTTGCCTAGCCACCAAGAGGAGGCGCACCTATGGTACGGTCATTTGGGCATGGAAAATGATGTAGTCCAATCATTAATGTAGGTTGCAGAGAGGGCACGGAAAATGAGACGAATTTCTTCTTGGGCTTGGGAGTGCCAAAGTCGAATCGAGGTGTGGAGACAGTCATTTTTGGATAATTCGACGCCACGAATTCAGTGGTGTTGTTCGTTTTATGATCTGAGCATTATTTTTGTAGCTTGATTTCAGAATGAGGTATACTTATGTATTTTTCCAAATTCTTTTGTTGAGTTAATGAAAGAGCCTACCCATTTGAGAGCAGGACCCGAAGACGTAGTCCACCAGGGACGAACTCTGTTATCAATTTTTTGTGTTCAGATTTGATGCTTATGTCTCTTCATTTTTTATTTTTTCTTTCTTTAATGGTGCACTTTAATTTATGCTCATTTAATGCAATTTTTTATAATTCACTCGATGAAAAGATCCCAGATCATGTTGGCATCAAAGCAATTGTCTTTGACTTGAATTGTTGAGTGTTAATGCTTACTAGGACCAAGCATAAGTGGGGTGAAATAACTCTTAATACTTGCAATCCTAAAGTTGGTTGTGCATCCTGAAGGAAGAAAATGGCAGAAGAGGACAAGCGTGATGAACAAGAGAAAAACTTTCACATGGTCTTTTATCGCATGTCATAAATGGTCGAACAAATGTATGGAGATTATGAGAAGAGGATGAAGAATAAAGGGAAGAAGAAGGAATCACATGCAAATGATGATTCTTCGGTAAACCAAGGGGCTGGAGGAGATCCTCCTGAGCCTTCATCTTCACCTTCGAGTTCTAGTTCTTCTTCCTATGAGCATTCTCATCATTCTATCCATAAAGCCTCTTTTAAGAAACCGTTATTGAAGCTTGATGTAAAATTTTCTTTACCTATGTTTAATGGAGATGTTAATCCTAAAAATCTAGATAATTGGATCTGACAGGTTGAAGTGTATTGTTGTGTTCAGCATATCGATGAAGAATAAGTTAAAGTGCAACTGACTTCTTTTCGGTTGGAATGCATCGCTCTCGTATGGTGGGAGAGAAAGCTTCAGGACAGAAGTAAGTGTGGTAATCTTCTTTCCTCATGGTCGGAATTTAAATCGGCGATAAGGAAGAAATTTTATCCATTAGGGTATTTACATAAAGCAATGATGGAATGGCAAACTTTAAGGCAAAGTAAAGGTCAAAATGTACAAAGTTTCATAGAAGAATTTAGGAAGAAAGCTCTTGCATTGAACATTCCTTTGGATTCTTATGAAACTTTAATGAATTATATTGGCGCACTTCACAGTTATATTCGACATACTTTTCTCTTGTTTAACCCCACTAATCTTGACGAAGTTTGTGTGCAAGCCACTCACCTTGAGAACAAGGGGAAGCATGTTCAAGAAGATCTCATGAAGAAACCTTCCAATCTCCCACATAAAACTTTTAAGAAGTTTAAAAGTAAGGACAAAAAGACCGCCATAGTGAAGAGAGAAGGAGGAAAGCCATCTTGCACTCATTGCAAGAAAATTAGTCACAATGAATAACATTGTTGGAAATTGCATCCAGAAAAGAAACCGAAACAGTTCAGTGGAAAGAGGAAGACAAAAACCGTTGCTACAGTGCAACAAGATGTTGGTTTTGATTCAGGAGATGAAGGAAAGATCACAGTGGTTGGAGTACAAGGTAAAGATTCCCTTCATGCTAGTTCGATTTCTAATAATGAATCTCATGATGATGAACGAAAGAGGAACGAATTATTTCACATAAGATTTGTATCTAAAGACACTAAGATAGATACATTATTTGATCTGGGTTCCCAAGTAAACTTAATATCTTAATCACTTGTCAAGAAGATGGGTCTTGAAACGAAACCACATCTGAAGCCTTATCCTCTTGGATGGGTATGTGATAAAGCAAAAATTAATGTCACCAAACAATGTAGGGTCATATTTTCTATATCTTCAAAGTTGATTGATGAAGTAGATTTGGATGTTGTACCACTTGATATATGTGGCATAGTGTTGGGAAGTCCTTATCTTTATTATAGAAAAGCAATCTTCTTTTGTCATGAGAACAAATGACACCTTACTAAAGGGGGAGTGGAATATATTGTTAGAGATCACAGCATGAGGGTAAATACAACACTTGTTAGTGCAGGGCAAATGAAGAGACTCATAAACACTAATAAGAGATATGTACTCATGGTATTAAGAGATAAAGATGTTGGGACATTCAATTCTTTCCAAGGATGTGATCCATCTCATAAAAAGGAATTAATTGATATTATTTCTAAATATGATGATATTTTTCAGGAACCGGATGGATTATGTCCTGAGAGGGAAATCCAACATGAGATACATCTTCAGTGGGATTCTCCTCTTCCTAATGTGGGCATGTACAGGATGTTAGTTGTGGAGATGACAGAGATCAAGAAGCAGGTACAGGGCTTATTGGATCAAGTGGTCATCAAACCCAGTTCATCTCCTTGTGGTTCTTCGATCGTGATGGTGCCAAAGAAGGATGGTACATGGCGAATGTGTGTCGATTACTAGGCCTTAAATAAAATCACAGTGAAAAATCAATACCCTCTTCCTTGTATAGATGATTTACTTGATCAATTGAAGAATGTTGTTTGTTTCACTAATTTGGATTTGTGCAATGGATATCATCAAATCAGGGTTGCAGAATAGGATGCATGGAAAACTTCCTTTAAAACCAAACAAGGATTGTTTGAGTGGTTAGTTATGTCGTTTGGGATTTGCAATGCTCCGACAACTTTCATGCGTGTGATGAATGATGTATTCAGGCCTTTCCTAGATGACTTTGTGATTGTATATTTAGACGACATTCTTATTTTTAGAGGGACTTGGGATGAACATGTGAGGCATGTAAAGAAAGTATTGGATACTTTGCAAAGGGAAAAGTTGTATGTAAAATTGTATAAATGTGAATTTGGCAAGACTGCATTTGTGTACTTAGTTCATATTGTAGGAGGAGGACAATTAAAAATTAATCCTTCCAAAATTAATGTAATTGTAAATTGGCCTAAGCCAAAAAGTGTAACCAAAGTCTGAAGCTTCTTAGGTGCAGTCTAGTATTGGAGGAGGTTCATTTCTAACTTCTTCTTTATAGTAGCTCCTTTGCATTCCTTAACCAGTGTGAAGAACACTCTTCAGTGGGAAGGAAAGAAACAAAAATATTTCGACACTTTGAAGGAGAAGATCAGTACCACACCAGTATTAGCACTGTCGAATCTTCAACAGCCTTTTGAGATCGAGACAGATGTTAGCAGATACGCTATGGGTGCAGTATTGATGCAATATCGTAAGCCTATATGTTACCACTCTGAAACCTTTAACCAAGTTGTTGTTAACTATCCTACATATGATAAAGAGTTGTGTGCATTAGTCCATAGCATAAATAAATGGAAGCACTACTTGTTAGGGAAGGAAACAATCATACATACAGATCACCAGCCCTTACAGTGTCTCCAAGAATAGACCGAATTGCAACAATCTTGACACTACAGATGGATGGATTTTCTACAACAATTTCATTTGGTAATCAAGTACAAAAAGGGTACAAGTAACAAGGTATCCAATATGCTTTCTAGACATCCTATTGTTGCTTCTATTGTTTTGAAGAATACTTATTTATCCCATGATAGCTATGTAGAACAATATGCCATCGATGAAGATTTTAAAGAAGTATATGAGAAGCTAACCCTTGGTGCACAGGTAGAGAACTATTGTTTGCAGGGAAAACTACTCTACCATCTTGGAAAGCTATGTATTCCTACAAGTGAACAAATCCATGTAATACGAGAAGCTCACATTTCTCTTGTGTCTGGGCATTTTGGGGTAGGGAAAACTATGGCTCATTTGCATAGGTTTTCTTATTGGCCTCAAATGAAAGCAATTGTAACTAAATATGTAAAGGGGTGTGTGATGTGTTCTACTTGTAAGCCCACTAATAGAAAATTGGAGCTATACTCACCACTTTCTGTTCCATCCCATCCATGGGAAAGTATCTCCATAGATTTTGTAGGGGGTTTACCAATGACCAAAGGGGGTCATGACTATTTGTATGTTGTAGTGGATAGGTTCAACAAGATGTGTATCTTGATGCCATGTAAAAATCATATCATTGTTGAGCAGACTGTTAATCTCTTCTTTCAGTATGTTTGGGTTCACTTTGGGTTACCCACATCCATTGTCTCAGATCGATATACTCAATTCCTTAGGGAATTTTGGACTATCTTGTGGAGGATAATGGACACCAAATTGAAGAGGATCATTGTTTTCCATCCATAGATCGATGGACAGACAGAGGTGGTAAACCAAACAGTGGTACTTTTGTTTCGATGCTACAGCAGCAAGCATCCCAAGTTATGGGATGAACAGATACCCTATGTACAACATGCATACAACCGAGCTTTACATTCATCCACTCAGAGTTCACCTTTTGAGACATTTTTTGGGTACCTACCCAAGGTTCCTTTGGACTTGATGTATGGGAGAGATGTCGATGTGAATGAATAACGAACAGAGGACAGAGCCCGCAATTTCATCCAGAGGATCCAGCAGATACACCAGACAGTCAAGGAATAGTTGGAGAAAATTCAAACACATTATAAATCTCAGCATGACAAGCACATGGTTGATCGTCAGTTCTAGCTTGGAGACCGGGTATGGCTTCACATCATCAAGAAGAGATTGAAGGGTGAAGGCAAGAAACTCAAGCCCATTCGTTATGGACCATTCACTATCTTGGAGAAAAGTGGTACCAATGCTTTTCATCTGGATCTTCAACCTTACATGCATATTTACTCAGTTGTGAATGTTGAGAACCTGAAACTTTTTTAGCCTCCCATGATCATGGATCAAGATGACGAAGTTTCAATACCTTCAGTTGATGATTTTTCACTTGAGTACTTGGATGAGTTACGGGAAGATATCATCATGGACAGGAGGACGAGGACTTCATGCAGGGATGATGTTGATTATCTTCGAGTAGGATTAAAGGGCACACATCCAAGCAAGGAAAAGTGGATAGTGAAGGACAAAGTGAGGGGACTCCTCCCTCACTTAAATGTTGATTTCTGAAAGATTTTGGTGGTCCAAAAATCTCTCAGTGGGAAGGCGTGATCCAAAAAGGATCTAGAGAAGGCTAAGAACAACTCAGAACTCACAGAGGCAACTCAGGATGCTCAGAATGGCTTCATCAGAGAAAGGGAAAAAAATTAAAGTTCCCAAAACTCAGTGAAAATGACATGATCGAAAATAGCGCGTCACAAGATTTATAATAGTGCAAATGGCTCGTCAAACGGAGTTACGGATTGAAAGATATTAGTGGTCAAAGTTTGGTCAACCTAGCCCAGTCAGTAGGAAATGAGTCAACATTCGTACTGTTGACGTCAGCATCCGTACAGAACACATGGCAGGAGCAGGAAGGTTACATGTGGCATGTTGACATCATCATGATGTCAGCATGGTGATGTGGCAACACCAAAAGCTGCCACATGTCACCCAGTTTTGGCGTTTTTGGGTCGATCCGTGGACCAATAGGATCATGCCACGTAGCAGTCTGTACGTTGACGTGGCATGACAACATGGCATGCTAACTTGGTAGGAGACAACATGGCCCAGTGAGAGGCCACCATGTGGACCAATCAGAGGTTGCCACCTGGCAGGCGGGAAATGCTCAATGACAGTCTGTGAGCAAAAATTTGAAAAACAAATTAGTTTGGCGGGTTCGCAAAATCTGGCGAACCACGCAAAACTTGGCCACTGGTTAATTCGTTGAGATATGGGTTAGCACCATCGCTAACTATAACGAACCAACTATATGTTAAATATATATGTTGTAACAATACAAATCCCAAAAGGGGGAGTCCCACGGGTTTGACCCCAGGACCTCCTCCCCCACATGCACCTTAACAAATCCGTCCAAACCAACAGGCCACGGGCCACATATTGTAACCAATGCCAAAAAAAAATATTAAAAGGTGCATCTGCCTAGCCACCAAGAGGAGGCGCGCATACAGTATGGCCATTTTGGAATGGAAAATGATGTAGTCCAGTCATGAATGGAGCTTGCAGAGAGGGCACAGAAATCGAGACGAATTTATTCTTGGGCCTCGAAGTGCCAAAGTCGGATTGAGGCGTGGAGACAATCATTTTTGGGTAATTCGACGCCACGAATTCAGTGGTGTTGTTCGTTTTCTGATATGAGCATTATTTATGTAGATTTATTTCAGAATAAAGTATACTTATGTAGTTTGCCAAATCATTTTGTTGAGTTAATGAAAGAGCCTACCCATTTGAGAGAAGGACCCGGAGACATAGTCCACCAGGGACGAACTTCGTTATCAATTTTTTGTGTTCAGATTTGATGCTTATGTATCTTCATTTTTTAGCTTTTCCTTCTTTAATGGTGCACTTTAATTTATGTTCATTTAATGCAATTGTTTATAAGTCACTCGATGAAAAGATCCTAGATCACTAAAGCTCAGAACTCCTAATTCCTCTTCTAACCATTGTTAGGTCACATAAGAAAACACTTAGAGTGGCACTAGAAACCTTCAATACTTGATTTCTTACCAAACCTAAAAAATCATCACCTTAAAGCGTGGAGTGTTCAGTAATAGAGCTCTGACCAATGTAGCACACCCCCCTTCATAGATATTGCAATGATAACATATCACCAAAACCTCCTCAATCTCCAGGCGATACAAAACCCCAATGCTAGACTAAACACCAAGATACCGCAAGAGCCTACAAAATAATTACCAGAACCAAAGAAGATTGAAATCCCCAATGCATCTAATACAAAAATGATCTCGCCCTCCAAGAATAGGGTGATAGTACCACATGCAATATCTCATCTAATCATAATAGGAATAAACCCTCCCATCATAGCCAACATTGAATGCATGAGTACAAAGAAATGCTAGATCCTCAACTCCGACCATATTCTCACCTACATGAAACACCACATGTCTCGTTTGATGGGATCCATCATTGAATTATGGTAATACCGAGAATCATGGGAGAGGGAGAAAAATTATAACCCCTCCTTTATGCTACAATTGTCCTCCCCTAGTCTCACTCCATTTGTTTTGGAACACACTAGAAAATTGTACCTTCTAAGCACCTAAAATCATTCTATTTCTTCAAAGCCTTCCATTAGAGTTTGAATTGTACTAATAATCCTTGTAAATTCAATTTCATGCAACAATGATCAAAAGTGCAAGTGACAAAGAACAATGGAAGAGTCTCCTATCACTATAACATGCTTTACTCCTCTGGCCCAAAGCTTCACTAGTCCTCGATAAGCCAACAATGCCTTTTCTTCATTATTTATAGCTATCCCCAATCCTAAAGAAAAATGTAATTCTATATTTCCATTGCGATCAAGGATGACCCCCATCACACTTGCTATCCATGGGTTACCTTTTTCTTCCCCATCAAAGAACAAAATGTGTTGTCTCCTTTGTACTTGACACTATTGAAATGCCCCCTCCTCTTTCCACAATTGTGAACTACTTGTTTGCCTTGGTCTACTGATCTGAGGTTTAGGAGGAGATGGCCTTGTCTACAATAATCCCTTTGGCCACACTTTATCTTCTTCCTATAGCAAAGCCATATTACATATCTGGATTTCATTTGTTTGAATAATCTCAAAGAGTAACCCAAGGGCTTGAGTGGTTAGGTGTTCTTATAGGAAGGATGACACGACCCCAAGAGGAGCGTATATGGGGGTAAATGTATATGTAATAGGGGTCAATAATAGAGATACACAATGAATCCTTAAAGAATAAGGGAACCTACTCCAAATACCACAATACATTCATATGTCCAAATCATATGTCCATATGTTCATCTCCAATAATGTCTAGATTGACCTCTAAATATTTCTATTCTCACTCATTTTACGTGTGGGCCCTTTATTAGGTTGACCCCTATTACATATTGATCCAAAAATGGATTAGAAATCATACAACATTGGATCTAAACTGAGTGTCTCTAATATCACTTGATCCTCAAATAGTATTGAGTATGAAACCACTTTCTTATTCTAATATTCTTTTATTGATAGTGTTTATAGAACGGAAGTGTCTTATCTTACTTAACCAAACACTTTAACATAACTCGCATAATCATTCATACATGAACATATACAGAATCACATGAAAGCAATAATTGTGTTTCACAATGAACTTCTTGCATGTTACTCTATCTCAATTACAAATGTCAAATTCGGCACCGTCTTGGAAAACCGAATCCAATGACTATAAACACTATACACTTCTTTACAAAATGCCCAAAGGCTCTCTTATAGCTCACAAATCCCAAATTTGAATAATTTTGGCTTACAAATGAGTGATAAGGTTGTCACCATCGACTCCATTTCAGAAACCCGATTCCTATGAGTATAAATGCCCTATAACTCTCAAAAGACTACAAGCTTGACTTCAAAAGGAAAATGAGCAGAGTACATGAAAATGTTGTGTTCAAAAACACAAAAATGTTGTGTAAAATGAGTTGGGGTGTGTGCCATTAAATAGGCCACCCCTCTTAACAAAATCCCAACCCAATACTAATGGTAACTTATTACTAATTTTAGAAGAAATCCCACTAAATATGGGATATTGATATAATAATAAATATTTTAGTTATGGTTTGTTTTAACAAAACCATATTTATGGCTTATTGGTTGGTAAGTTAAGTAGTTGTATGGTTGGGATCGTGGGTTCCATCCCCACCAACCATAACCTTTTTTTACTATACATAACCATCCGAAATTTCTCGTGATTCTTTGTTATAACAGATATGTACCAAACCACGTGTGATTTTATAACAGATAGTTATGTGTTGTTATAACATATAACTATATGATGTATACAACACATATAAATGTAACCCCTGTGCAATTTTCTTGGAATATGGTTACAACTCCCACGTGGATTTTAAAATGGTTATGTTTATTGCTATATGGTTATGATAGGGTGGTTATATATATTAAATATATAAAATATATATATATAT
>JASDQU010206595.1:18431-28556 GCA_032191745.1 Picea mariana
GGTTATATATATATATATATATACACCAAAACAATAACCAATCTAATATAAGATAATGAAGGATCGCCACATGTTAAGACTCGGTTGGTCTCCTTATGTGTCACATGTCTCACCGTGATTGGATCATATATGCCATTGGTCATCACTTGATGGAGCCACTTGGATTGTACGGATGCTAAGTCACCTGCCACTTGTCAGTACCTAGAGTTGTCACTTGTCAACCTAGGAGCCTGCCACTTGTTACCTTGGCAGCCTGCCAAGTGTCTCTCTTAAATCTTGCCATGTGTCTCTTCAGGGTTGACTTTTGCAATGTTTGACCTAAACTTTGACCAGCCATAACTTTTTCATACAAACTCTGTTTGAGGCGAAATTTGCGCCATTGGAAATATTGTGATAAAATCTACGCATTGATGGAATTTTCAAGAGCCTTTAAGATGATAAAATTTCATTTATGATCCCTTATGGACCTCTGTTTTGATATTATGGTAACTGTGGGAGGTATTAACCTCCATATGTAACCTATGACTAGAATAAAATATTTTGGAAGCAAGAGAAACCCTAAACATATGTGTTAAAACCCTAGAAGACAAGTTGGCTCAGCAGAATATATAATATTAAGGTATTATCTTCCAGAAAGACCAGTCGGCTCCACTGGAAAAAGATAAACAAAAAATATATTTACCAGAAAGTCAGGTCGGCCCAGCCAAAAAAGTCACTGGATAGATTAGTATAAATAGAGGACATCTTAACTCATTTGTTCACTCACTCTCACCCAAAAAACTAGAAACAATGTGCAATTTTGGAGGAGGAGAAACAACACCTGTAGTTGGGCAGTTTTCTCTTGTTCAGTCTTTCTGGTATCTTTATCTTGTGTGCTACCTTTGGAGAAGGTGTTCTCTCTCTCTTGTTCATCTTTGGGTTATGGTGTGGCTTCCCATAATCATTCGATATCATATTGCGCCCTAACCAAGAACACCTCCTGGTGTTGTCAGATTGCAGTTTTGACAAGTTTGAATTTTTAGGGTTTCTACCCTTGCCGCTGTAGTTGCCACTGCAGTTTCCCACTGCATAGTTTTCCTTGTCAAGATTGTTGAGGAATATATATTGGAGTATGTTGAGATTGATCTTTCCCTAGATCAATGCGCCCTATCCTAGCCCACCTATTGGTTCTTTCATATTGTTGATTCGTCAAGTTGAAGTTGTTGTTGCTTGTCATTGTTGTCGAATGGTATCGTTGTTTACTGTTGTTGCCGGAGGTATGTACTTGTATATGTTTAAACTGTATCATTATCTTAAGGGTGTTTTTGCAGGAGAAGGGATTTTTTTCCAATCAACAATCGTAGATCCAAAGGGGGGAACATCATACTCCATGTTTGATTGTTTTGATATGTCTCTAGGTGTTATGGCATTAATGTGATCTTATGAACATCTAGTTATATTTTTGATCTATTGAAGTTATGATTATTATACTAACCTATGGTCATAGTTAAAGGTATAAGATGACTTTAGTTAAAGTTTAATATTGATTAAGGTTGATATTTTAGAGTTTATTTGCATTATATTCTCTAACTCAGATTTATCTCAAGAAACCATTTTATCTTAAGTACAGGGGATAGGTTGGAAAGAATACTTTTCTCAAAATAAACTCAAGCAGGACAATAACTAGACTCTAGGTTTTCATACCAGGTTTGATATTTTAAGTTCAGGACAATAGTAATCTTTTAAGTTCTATTATTTCTATTGTTGTCAAATATTTAGTAACATTTGAATATTGATACAATTACCACTTAGTAAATGTGTATTATTTACAAGATGAAGTTGATCTCCTTTAGGAGATTTTCTTGGTTACTGACCTAGACTCCAGGAAGGACATCTCCCATGAAGGATTCCATGGAGATTTTTATGTTCTTATTTCTTTTTTCAAGCAATTCATAAGAGATAAGTCTGAGAGGGAGTCCAACTCAGAGGAATTCAGTGATCAAGAAGAAGCCAACATAGTTTCATGACACTTTGCAGGATGCAAAGGGGAATGCAACAGACATAAGTGTCGAACAAGAATTCTCTCAGATAGAGGGAGTTGACTTCATAATTTGAGATGAAGGATATTGCAAGACTTCATCAGAGACATGGTGCAGAAAGGAGTAGTGAGGCTCCATCACTTATCCACAAATGAGCAAATAGCTGACATTTGCACTAAGCATGTGTTTGGGACAATCTTAGAAGGAATGCAAATGTTTCCCTGGGGGAGTATTGATGATTACAACATCATGCCAATATTTCAATATTGATTAGATGGACTTGATCGTGTGGGAATAGAYCCAAATGTAATCTTCGATCGAATGAATATTTGATTTGTTTCTATATCTCCTATGTGTGAATTTCATCGGGCCTTGAAACTCTCATGAGTAGGTGAGTATCTCTGATAAGCATCGGGCCAACTCTATCTCCACAGGAACTGGGCTTCAGAACAAGGGAGATAGGGAACATTTACATMTGAAGTAGATGTGCCCCGACGTAGTCTTCGACGGACTGAAGACTCGAGGTGCTTGAGGTGAAATTACATGTGTCTGATAGCTTCGAGCTAAATGCATTCACAGAGTGATCCTACGAGTGGATCACCATGAGGTGTTTTTGGCTCCGATGTGGTCATAATTGTTTTCATGGGACAAGAATGAATTGAGGTGCTAGACACATGTATCCAGTAGCATCGAGCTAAATGCATTCACGGAGTGATCCTATGAGAGGATCAACTATGAGGTGAATGTGGATCCGATGAGGTCACGATTCTTGTCATGGGACAAGAATGAACCAAGGTGTTAGACACATGGTGGTGGAGACAGATCAATAATATAGCTAAATTAGGCTCATGGATATTGTGATGATATGTTTTGATGCCATATTCCTACCAAATGATGCTAATAGTGATGATGATATTCACGACATGGGTGTAGCCATGGGTGGGCACTTCATGTGTGTATAAACCATGACGATGATGGTGACACACACTAAGAGGTGTAGATCTAGTGTTCTCTAGCAGTTTGTGGCCCCTAGATGAGATTTATAGCATGTTGTGGCCCCTAGAATGTCACCCAGGATTTATAGCCTCAAAAACATTCACTCAATCTGCAAGTATTAATTACAAGGATTAAGGTTGGTTTTATAATTTGTATATGTTGCAATATAAAATAAAATTTATACAAAGTTATTGGAATGTATACAAATTTTACAATAAAGTAAACATGGAGACCAAAAGAGAAAAGAGGAATCAAGTCATGAAAACAATGTATGAGATAGAACAATAATCTAATTTTATTTCATTCTGAGATACCAAAAGTGTATTTCTCTTTACAAACCCATGCGACGGTATGGACCAAAGTCATATTTAGAGATCTTCGATGGGCACCACACAAAAAGACTATGATGGTAAAATAAAATTGGAATTAATGATCTGGATCAGCTTGCCACTAACTATTGCCATTTTGACTCTGCAAGATATCCTTTATTAGCCATGAAAATTAATTCACAAACATACAAGAATACACAGACTATCAAGGATGAATCAACACCTATAAGACAAGCGGTTGAAAAATATGATTCAGTATTGAACCTTGTTGTCTACAATGAGACCATGTTGTCAACAAGAGGATTAGGCTTTCAAGTAAACTCAGAAATGAATGAAAACTGAACTTATCTCATTAAACTAGAGAGCAAACCTTAGTATTGTCTTTCTCTTTCTATTCTCCTTTGTCTCTTCATCCAATTGAGCTTTATTATTTCCCAATTAGTTGAAGTAGTTCAACTACTTTCTTTAGTTAAGTCAAATTGACTTAACAAATTAGTTTAGGATAAATAAATAATAATAATATAAAAATAAGGGTCTTAATTAATAATAACTAAATAGGTGGGACCCCTTGTGACTCCCATCATTTCTTCTTGTTAACCATCAAATACAAATTATAAAAAATAATCATTTAGACCATATAACACCCTTGTAGCTCTCGTGGATATCATTTAAACTGAATATATCATATCTCAAAAAAGAATATATCCACAAAATATCCAAAAATAAGGCTTGATGTCCAAAATATGCTGAAAACCATTAAACATTGTCCTCATCACTGAAAATCATAAAAATAAGCATTTAAAAACCATATTTTCTATTTTTCGAGGCATATTTCATTTTCTCGCTGCTATCTTCCTTAGACTTTTCTGAAGTAGCCCGTGTTTGATTTGACCCTTGGGGATGGATCTCGATGATCACATGAGAGCAGTCATCTTTTAAGTGGAGACATGAAGACACAGATTTAGAGGAATCAGTGGATGGACTAGAGGGGGAGGTCGTTGTTTTTCCTTTATCTTGCACAGGTTGTGGGATATCAGTTTTTAATCTCTTTCTAGCGTGTGAGGATTGTACTGGCGAAACAACAGGAGAAATTTGAACATTGGAGTTAATTGGTAGTGGTAAAGGCAATGACACAGTGGGCCAACCACGGTGGTGAGAGATAGGTCGGTGGACAATTTCTTGCCAACCGTCATTAGAGGGGACTTCGGGCTGCAATGTCACATGTGGAGGAACAGGAATTATAGGAAAATTCTGAGGAGGCTGAAATGAGGGTTTGTCAGGACGGGGGTGCAAGATACCATGGCCAACCAAATTAAAAAAACCCATCTTGAAACAATTGGTCCAACTCTTGTGGATCAACATCGAAATGAATAGAAAACTGAGGCCTTCTATGGCCTCATTGCCAATTACCCATGCCTATGTTATTTCGTCCATTGTTGCGTCTACTGAAAAAACGCATCCTATAGCAAAAATTTGACAGTCATGAAGTTCTTAACAAACCATACATGAAACTCTACTTACATTAATCTATAGTTGGCTCTAGAATTTACTACGAGACACATGTAATTCATCCATAACATGTCATTTATTAATTGCCACGTGAACAGGGAATTGATAGGGTTCATGGGAAATATGGAGGGCTTGTATTTAGTGAAAAATGATATCATGGAGGGGAATTAATATACGAATATTGTTCAAACAATTAATAAAACAATCAATTTTGTAATTAAAAATATCCATAACATCAGTCCTTAACCCTTGCCATTATCAACTTCCTTTCATTTCCACACAGACTCCTCTTCAAAACAAATATCACAGAACAGGAAATGAATAAGTGAAATTGGGATCGTGAAAGGGGTGTATTTAGAGAAAATGGTAGAATGGGGCGGTATCTCATGGATATTGTTCAAATGATACATCAACCATGCCATCTATTTATCTATTCGCAATCAAACTTTCTTAATGTTCAAAATTTTAAAATTTAAACAATACTATATTTCCAAAAAACAACCCAAAATGTATGCTTGCTTCACAAAATGCTCACTTACCTTGGAATTGTATTACACAGTAACCAATTACCCAAAAATAAAATAACCATAATAACAATATTGTATGTACATAACGGAATTGAAAAATGAACAGCATTGTAATCACCATAGGAAATACAACAACAGTATTGAAGTGGACAGGCTACAACCATAATATCAAAAACAGTAAAGTCCTTAAAGGCCACAGGGTCTCGTGAAGTGCACCGAAACAAATCCTTGTCTATAACCATAATTTTAATTGAACCACAATTCATCAAACTTCCTCATCCTATTTCATTCTGGTTCACAGACTTCATTCAAGCATCACATAACTTATAAATATGTGTCTTTTGTAATTACAATAAAACATGGCAACTTTATATTATAACAATGATTCTCACATTGCTATCGACATCATAAATTCATATGGACAGACTGTAACTTCAAGTGAATGAATGAGTCAAACACTTCCTCCATACTTTCATAGTAAGAGACCAATCAAAACACGTGCCCAAACAAAGGAGAACGAAACAGTGCTTCCATCCAATTCTGAGTAAGCAACGCTTTCACGATAATGCATAGGGTTCAATGCAATGGAAGAAAGTAGCTGGTAGAATAAAGTGGGATGAAAACCTGAGGGTTTAGCCAGAAAAGAGCATGAAAAAGTCAACTCACCACACAATATTCATTATTAATACTCACATAGTCGGGATTATGGCATGGGCGTGTTAACCACGAAGACCAGCAATCTTAACGTATAGGAAGAGTGTCCACAAAAACCCACAGGAAGAGAGAACCCATTTTCGAACAGGGAAGAATACCCAAAACAAGGGACCAGAGGCAAATCAGGCCCGGGAGTATCCCTCAACCACATTATTTTATAGCAAAATTGCGAACAACTACACCAGTAAAAGACACCCACGACTCTTATAATGCCAATGATCTCAAAACAACCACCACAGGAAACCAAAACTTGAAAATCAACCAACACACGATCTGAACATTATAACAACTTTGGAAATACATAGACTGTGAGCAAACAAGAGCCAACTATTGACTTAAAGAGCAGAGTGAATTTTCATGGATGGAAGAGCAATAAAAATCCATATCTGTGTAAAAGATTGCTTAAACAGAAAATACCAGCTTGTATACCTCCTTCACGACCGAACAAAGCGGAGCAACAGCAACCAACAGAGTGAAATGCAAGAATGAATAGGGTGGTGGGCTCGAGGTGAGTTTGAGTGACGTGCATTTATTGCATGTCACTTCTCCCTTCACATTTCATTCATGGCTAGTATGAGCCAAGACCACTATAGAGCTCATCACTCTTTAGCATTCAAATCGATTAATGCAGCCAACTATACCAAACTTTCCATATGTTCCAATTTAACAATGTGCCAACCCTTGTCACAATCCCCATTTCACATATAACAATTTGCTAGGGATACAAAAAATCTTTCAATTAAACCAATGCACACAATAATTGTTTAAAAACTCCAAGGTGACATAACTCAAAAAAAATGTTGGGGATAACACATTCCAACATGACTTTCAATTCAAGCAATGCATGTACCCTTGTGGTATGAAGCCACCATATCACACATATAACTTAAGCCTGGAGTTGAGGTCATGTCTCAAAGTAAATATAACATAATAACACTTGCGAGTGTTATATAAAAAAAAAACCATTCCCTTTAAAATCATATCACCCCTATCATAATATTTGATTAATCATTCCAAAATATTTTAAACACAAATAAATTGTAGGGCTTATCTCAGCCAACTTATAAGCATGTAAAGCATAACTGTTGTTTTTTTTCCGTCATAGTCACACAATTTTCACCAGGGATCCCACCTATTAGTATATTATTAGATACAGTTAAATAATAAGTCATAATGCGTTTGCAACCATTTGCAAGCAGGTACCCTATGTTGCGCTTTTGAGCATCAACAAACTGGCGACTCCACAGGGAAATTTGTTTCCGACAGATTAAGAACTCATAATATTCGGTTTTGCATACCGGTGAACATAGATCAAAGAATTATTGACCAGAATGATTATGCAACAGGGGGGGAAATATGGCTTAAGGGAAAAAGTGATCCGGGACTTTACGAAAAAATCATGAGAAGTGTTACATATGAGGGGGTTTGGTCCTGTATGCATAAAATTCTATTGGTCACAGAAAAAGTGTTTCTTTTTTTAAGGAGAAATTTACTGGTATGCTCTTTTGAATCTCAGGATGGAGCGAAGAAAGGGCTAGCAGAAACTAGGGAAGAAAATCAAATCATCTATCTAACAGCAGTACCAGAGCATAAAGAAATTTCAGCGATGTCTACAAGGAGGACATCATGACAATTGCGTAAACTTTATTGTTATTTATCAACAATACTTACAAAATGGCATTGTTGTGGAGAAACTGATCCAAAACTAATTTCTGATAAACAAAAAGAAAACAACAAAAGGAAAAACAGCATAAATTGACCAATCAATTAAACAAAGAAAAATAAAACAAAAAGCTATATACAACAGTGATTTCCACATGGCGTTTCTCAATCAAGATGGTTCCACATAATGTTTCAAGTGAGAATAGTTTGTACTATAGATAAAACAATCGTTCTTCCAAATCTTTTAAAAGATAAGAATTTTCACCTAGAACAAAAGCGATTTTGAAAGGACCTAGCCATAATTTCTGAAACTTTGAATGTCTTCCTCTATCAGCATGGGTTGAGTCCCAAAGCAAGCCTTTCTCATTTACATTAAAACTAACAGATTTTGCGAGTTTGTTAAAATATCTCTTCACAGTTTGTTGTCTTCTCTTTATGTTTTCTAAGGAAAACGTTATTTGTTCTTCTAAGGCTAATAGTGCATTTATCCTTTGAGGGATATTGGAAGAATTTGATTCTTCAATCTGTAGCATCAGTAGTAGAGAAGAAATTTCCAACTCAGTAGGAAGAATGGCTTCTTGACCATAGACAAGTTGAAAGGGAGTGCAACCTGTGCTTACCTTGGTGGTAGTGCGATGTGCCCAAAGGGCGTAAGTGAGGAGGGTGTGCCACTGACGAGGCTTATCTTCAATGAGCCTCTTTATGATCTTAACCAAAAAAAATTTAGTAGACTCGGCTTTCCCATTTCCTTGAGGGTAATAAGATGAGGAAGTGAAATGTTTGACCCCCAATTTAGCTAAAAATTGATTCAATTTAGCATAAATGAAAGCGGAACCATTGTCCGTAATAATCTCTAAAGGAATGCCAAATCTAGAGAAGATATTAGTTTCCAAGAAATTAATTTCTTGTTCATCATGTGAGTGCCTAAGAGGGACAGATTCAGTCCACTTAGTGAAATAATCCGTGGCTGTCAAAATAAAAAATTTCCATGCAGAAGACAGAGGATTAATAGTACCAATAAAGTCTAGGCCCCATTTAGAAAACGGAAAATCCGGGAGAATAGGCTACAAAGGCATAGTAGAAAGATGCTCTTTCCTAGTGAATTTTTGGCACTTGTCACAAGATCTTTTGAGCTTATAAGAATATCGAAAAATTGAAGGCCAATAATAACCATTTCTAATGATTTTAAAAGTAGTAGCTTTAGTAGAAAAGTGGTAATGCAGGAGCATCCTTCCACATCAGCAGATGTGTCAGAAAGCCAACACATAGGCGTGCATTGGAGAAAGGGAGAGGCACCGACCCTCCCATTGTTAAATTTGAAATATGATCCCATACGGATTTGTGTTGTAAGGCTGAGTAAAACCAAGCCATACCTTTGTATAGGTATTGGATAGGGTCGCCTTAATGGTTGATTGTAAGCAAGTCTAGATCTTAGTTAGGTCTGGATCTTCATTCATTGTAAGAATTCGTAGGGATAAGGTGTCTTAATTGAGACAATGATGGCACTAAGGCGGTAGAGAGGATAATCTCAAGGAACCCTCTTGGAAGAGGGGGATTCGAAAAGGATTCTAAGAGAAGAGCTTGAGAGGATTATAAGAGAAGAGCCTGAGAAGCTCGAAATCTCAGAAATAGGAGGTAGAATAGTTCTTTGAGAGAGCTTGAGAGAGATGAGACTCTATTGGAGTCCATCCTACACATATTGTAATCATATTTTCATATTAATGAAAACGACATTAGTTTTTCATGCACATGGTTGTTTATGTTTTTATGTGTTTCATGAATGTATGTCGTAGATGTATAATAGGTTTCACCTGTTAGAAAAACAGGACCGTGGAGCAATAAAATAAAACAAATGCGTAAACAAAACACAGAAGATACACAATACAATAGAGACACAGATTTACGTGGTTTACCAAGTGTGGGCTACGTCCACTAGAGAAATTTGTCAGGCCCTTCCTTTATTATTATCCAGCATATGAAGGGATACAACCTACAGCAAACCCACTGTAACTTCCTCTTCTTTCTCTCACAGTATCATATCTCAAAATACAATATTCACGATCAACCATAGCCGCAATACATTTCCCTCATAAAAGAGGGTTTCCTTCTAGGGCAAAAAAAAAACTCTAACATAATCTCTATCGTTATATATGTGACCTTATAATGAACGGTCCAGATTTTCAATGAAATTAAAATATACATTTACAAGGCAATTTTTCCTTCGGGGGCTTCGCCCCCGAACCCTCACTTGCCCCCAGACCCCGCAGAGGGGGTACCCCCCCTCTGCACTCCCCCGTGTGGAAGAGTGTACATACTTCTGGGGTGTAAATACTTCATGGGGTATAAACACGACTGAAAACAAGGACCTCG
>JASDQU010206596.1:0-12081 GCA_032191745.1 Picea mariana
AGAAATCAACTATCCCGCTATGAGACAATGGTTTGTGGGATTCCAAAATGTAACCAGAATCGTTCAAAGAAGAGCTTGGCAGTGGCCTCTACTGTGATGCTCTTCTTGTAGGCAACCAGAATCGCCATCTTAGAAAAGCGATCAACAACCACAAAAACACAATCATTTCCCTTCTTGGTGGATGGGAGGCCCGACATGTAGTCCATTGAGATGGATTCCCATGGCCCGTCAGGAGTAGGAAGAGGGGTGTACAAGCCCTGTTTCTTAGTGGTCGGTTTGGCAATAGCGCAGGCAGTGCAGGACCTGATATACTTGTCGACCTCCTGTCGATGTTTTGGCTAGTAGAAATGTTTCTGTAGCATCACCACTGTCTTTTTGACATCGAAGTGTCCTGCCACCTGACTGTAGTGGGCTTCTCAGATCAGCTTTGCTCACTCACTTGATGGAACACAGATATAGCCCAGACAACACAACAACTCATCCTGAAGATGGAAATTATCGACAACTGCATTTGCACCCAACATTTGGTAGGTGGTGGCAAACTTAGGGTCTGTCTCATGGCTGCAAGAGTCTAGCACTGTGGTGAGTGTCGCGACTGGTGGTATGCTAAGGCAAAAAGTGATGCGATTGGTGGTTCTTATTTTATACTTGATCTTGAGATGGAATTGCTACAAGTATGTGGACCACTTTTGATGGTGGCCATTCTACAATTTTCCCTGTGTTTGCATGAGCTACAGTGGCTTATGATTAGTGTGGATGACTGTCTCCTTCCCAAGAATGTAATGTCTCCATTGGCGGCATGCTTTCACAATGGAGTACATTTCTTGGTCATAAGTAGGGTACTTACAGACAGTATCTGACAGTGTCTCACTATGATAGGCCACGGGGTGGTCATGCTGAGTGAGAATGGCGCCCACAGCATAGTCTGAAGCATCTGTCTCTATCTCAAAGGGATGTTGTAGGTCTGGTAGTGAAAGTACTGGGGCTGAGCACAAGCATTGCTTCAAATCATTGAACGCTTGTTGTTGGGACCAGCCCCACGCAAATTTTTCCTTACCAACACCCCTGTTTATTTGGCTGAGGGCCCATGCAATATGGGAGAAACCCAACACGAACTTGCAGTAGAAATTAGCAAGTCCTAAGAAGCTCTGAAGCTCAATGAGTGTTGTTGGGGCTGGCTAGTCATGGATGACTTGGATCTTGGTTGGATCCACATGTACTCCATGTTGATCAATGATGTATCCCAGGTAATGGACCCTGTCCATGCCGAAGGAGCATTTTTCCAGGTTGGTGTATAGCTTGTGATGTCGCAGGGTGTGCAGAACCTATTGAATATGCTGCAAGTGTTCAGCCCAAGTCTTGCTATAAATTAGAATGTCATCCAGATACACCACTACAAAAGTATTGGTGAATGGCCACATGATATCGTCCATCATCCTCATGAAAGTGGTTAGAGAATATGTCAACCCAAAGGGCATGACCAACCATTCAAAAAGTCCTTCCTTTGACTTGAAGGCGGTCTTCCATACATCTGTTTGTTCTATCTGGACCTGGTGGTAGCCAGACTTCATATCAATCTTACTAAAGTATTTTTCCCCCATGAGTTGATCAAGGAGGTCATCGATTCGGGGAATTGGGTATCAATTTCTGACAGTGATTTTATTCAGAGCTCGGTAATAAATACAGAGTCGCCAGGTTCCATATTTCTTCTGTACCAGCACGATTAGGCTCCTACAAGGTGATGAGATGGGGCGGATGTGCCCCTTGTGGAGAAATTCTTAGATCTATCACTTGATCTCCTCATTCTCTAACAAAGAGCGATGATAGACTGGCCCATTGGGCAGCAGTGTGTCGGGGGTCAGATCGATGGGGTGCTTTATTTGGCAGTGCAGAGGTACCCCTGTAGGTGAGGAGAAGATATATGAGTATTCTTACATGACCTTATCTACTTGCTTCTACTGTGTGGAGAGGTCGGCCATAGAGACCCTGGATGTGGCTGCGATCTTTCACTTATTATGAGAGAAAATCATGAAGAACACAAACTTCCTTGTCTGAGAGATGACCTTCCTGCATTGCTTAGCAGAGATCAAGGAAATATCACTAGGTGGGACTGCCTCGGGTATCCTGTACAATTTCTTGTTCAAAGTAATAATCACACTACGAGGCCTAGACTCATATACAACATGACATTTCCATAAATAAGGTTGGCCCAAAATAACATCACAAACTTTGAGAGGAGCAACATCATGAAATACCTCATCTTTGAAGGGCTTGATGTCGTACAACAGTCGACACTATTGGCTGACGCGGAGATTGCTTCCTTGGTGGAGCCATCCAATGGTGTAGGGTTGTGGGTGCGACGTTGTTGGCAGGGCCAACTGCTTGATGACCTCTGCTGATATGAGTTTCTTCTGGCTACTGCTATCAATGATGAAGTTCAGTGGGGTGCCTTTTACCCACATCTGTGAATGGAAGAGGCACTCTCCTTCTTCTGGCTCGTCTGGTTCACCAGGATGGAGCTTGGTGGTAGCAACAGTGGAACTAGGTTCCATGTCAATGATCTGTCTTCCCCTTTATGGTTCTATCTTAGAGTCAGAATCTGCATGTGATTCATAGGCTTTCACTTCGGCCACTAGTGACTACTTTGATCGACAGTCAGTGGTGTTATGCCAAGGGCTCTTATGGAAGTCGCACCACTTCCCGGTATCTTTCTTTGTCTTACTGGTGTCCTTCTTTACTTGCAGCTTGTACTGGTTGTCCTGATACTGTCCATCTTTTCTCTTTCCTTTGTTCGGTGGGTTGGGGCTACCTTTTCCTGGCTTTTGTTGTGAGGGGTTCCCATGCCCAAATTGTCACGTCTTTTGTTTGAGCTTCTGCTCGATTTTGACGGTATATTGGTAGGCCCCGCCCAAGGATGAGATGTCCAGAAATTCCATTTCGGTCTGGATGTATCTATGTGGAGCACCGCAATACTTGAGCACCAGATTTCACTCTGAATCTTTGATACCCAACTTGGTGCGCAAGGTATGGAAGATATTTGTGAAATGTGGCACTGCATGGTCTCTTTCTTGCCGCAGTGTGGTCCATTTGGTATACAGGTCATCATAACTTCTGACAGGGTAGTATTGTTCCTTAATAGCATCCCTGAAGGATTCCCAGGTGGTCGTGACTAAAAATAATGAGGTTTCCTCTATTTCCTTTTGCTCACAGAAAGTTTCCCACCAATATTTTACATGGGGTATGGCTTTGAGGAGTGCAAAAGTAATATTTTCTCTATTCAAAAATTTATGAACAGAAAAATACCCTTCTAGTAGATTCAACCACCTGTCTACAACATCTGCATCTATCTAACCTTCAAATATAGGAATATCAAAGTTTATTTTTACCTTGAAGGGGGTGGTGCTTCCATTCGAATAAGATGCATTGCCTATTGGTAGTCGCCGAAGGATTTGCGCGAAACTATCCATCATCTCGTTCCTTTGTTGCGTGAGGGCTTCCTCAATCAATAGTTTGAAAGGATCTCATGTCCTGACATCTTTCTTTTCTCCTACCATGGGAGGTCGCTTGGGTGTACAAGAGCTTCTGTCCTCAAGAGAAACAAGCTTGAGACCCAACTCTTTGTACTCCAACCTCATTGGGGACATGCATTAAGACGACAAGGAGCAGACCGCTCTGATACCACTGATTCAGATTTTCTGAGAAGAAAAAAATGAATACAAATTATTAACAGGTTCTTAACAAAAAATAACATAGATACAGTAAAACTGGTTTTCTATTCAATAACGAAATAAGCTAAAACTGTAAAATGCAGCGGAAACAAGCTTGCTGGAATGGTGGCGGCTTATCTCTGAGAAGAGATGTGATGGCAGCGTGCATTCGCCAGAAGAATATTAAAATGAGGCTATAAAGGCCTTTTTACAATAAGAAATAATGCCAAAAACCATATACATCCAAAAACCTAACCCTAGGAGATGAAGCGCCAAAAGTCATGTGGGCCTCGTTTGGGTAAGTTAGTACATCAACTTCTCGGGGTCGTAACTTTTGCATATGATCTTTGTTTTAGGAGTGTGATAGCCCGTTGGAAAGGTATCATCGAGAATATTGATTTTGGGGGCTCAATCATGCCTTTGAATATCATTGGGGAGATCGATACCAAAAAACCTTCATTTAGGCCCTCAAAATGGCCCCAGAAATTAAAACTGCTAAAAATAGTAAATTGCCAAAATTGTCAAAAAACTGTTTTGAGCCAGTTGGAAAAGGTGGGTGGCCACCGATATCCATCTGGATCATAAAATATATCAACTACTAAGGCTTTATTATAATAAATATTCGAGTCAAACAGATAAGATCAATACATTGAATCTGTACTGCAAACATCTTCATTAAAGAAAATACATCCTCCAACGATCTCACGCGATCGTACAACTTCAAAACATTAAAAATATTCATAATTTACAATATTTTCAAATGTTTGCATGGCATGCCCTTCTTAATTCAAAATTATTTCTTCAAAATGTGTGCCAGTGCACTTAGCTGCCCTCCACTCATGCTTGGCTAGTGATTCTTGTTGGCACAGGGACAGACCCAGGGTTCAACGCTCAAGAGGGCACCAACAAAACCCTAACTACCGACCCTTTCGACAACACCTGTGAAGTAGATGAAGTCTCACCCAAGGTAGAGGCAAGGGTGGTTGCAGGACTCCAATTTTTGCAACCTTAGCTGGGACATAGATATATGATTCTAACACTTAACAGAGCACTCAATAGTTAACATTCATCAATATCCAGTTCTTAGTTACAACACAGTTAAACCCTAATTACAGAGCATCGCAATATTCAACCAGATCTAGCATCTAACAACACTTAGCATGACAGATCAGATCCTAACAACTTCAGGAACTAAGAATATGTATATAAGTCATATATAACATTCATATACATCATTAAGCACAAAGCATTAACAAATCTATCTATCTATATCAAAGAACTAAGCACATCAACACATTGCACAAAGCAAAGCAACACAACATATATGTGGCTCACCACCACCCTGGGGCTACGTCCACTAACTCTTTGTCTTCTTTATTGGATTCTTCAATAGGTTACATGCATGGAGCCTAAAAACCCCTACACTGCAGAGGACAAGAGATCTGCGTAGCTTACTAGACCCTCCTTCCCTTAGTATATCTAAGCACACAGCCTTCTACAGTCTCTTACAATGACTTGCACTTAGCTATGCAAGTTTCACACAGTATGCACCGAAGCACTTACAATCTTGATCACACATATCCAACTCTCAGACTTATCCATTCCTTACGACCCCTTAGCACTTAGCACAAACACATACACTGCTTCTTACATCACCTAGATACTTATTTATACATTACAAAATAGGCCTAAGCATGGGTAAACCCATGGGATGACATTCCCATACCCATTACATGATCCCAAACACCCAAAAATCCCTAAAAAGGGGCCGAGATCCCGTGATCTCCTCTTCGTCTTGCGCTCCATCTTCGACAAGCTTTTGAAGTCCCAAAATAGGTCAAACTTGACCAAGGATATCCCAAAACTTGGTCAAGGGACAACAGGCCTCCAACACTCACCTGTGACTCATCCTGAGTCACTTTGATATGACTAGTTATGCTTCAAAAGCCTTGATCTTGGCTCGAGCTGCTTCGACTTGTTGTTGCGCTATAGCCTCTTGTTCTAAGAATTCTTATATGACTGCTTCATTGACAAGTCCCTCTAGGCGTTGTTCAGCTATAGTGATGACTTGCTCCAGTTTTGATCCTCGACCTTCTATCTCTGTGAACATTTGGTAAGCCTCATCTTGTACAGGTTGGAGCCTTTGAGTCACTTCCATGACTTTTCTCTTAATAGTGTGAACCTTTTTTTGGGTAGTGCATTGCTCTTAGGATCACTTCATTATTTCCACGACTGACAGGGGCTTCAACTTCGCCAATATTGTCTTTGCCTGATACTTCACTTCTTGGAGCTGTGACTCCAGTGCCTTCAATTCTGGATTCTCCATGAGTTTCTCATACATCTAGGCACTATGATCATAGATTTTCTTGCATTCTATGGAAAGAGCCTTTATTCTCTCAACTGCGCTCCAGGCAGTTGCTTCTCTTTGGTCCCTTACATCCTGCGGGGTGTCAGGTACAGTGCGGAGCTCTAAATCTACTATTCGTTGTTGTAGTTGTTGGATGGCTTCCGCGAGCTTCTCTACTTGATGCTCAACCCATTCTTCTGCCTGTGGCTGTAAGCCTGTCATAGAGCGAAGTGCTCTATTGACTGCTTATTTTACCTCAAGTTGTCCTGCAAGAAATTGTTCCTTTTCTTGCTGCATTTGCGCTTTCTCCTCGTCAAACTTTGTCTAGAGAGAAATATTCTCTTGTTTTACAATTCTGCGTTGTTCTATGAGTACTCCTTGAACTTGATTCAAGGCCTGGGTGGCTTTTTCTGCTTCTTCTTGTGCATGACAAAGATGAGCTTTGACCACATCAGCTACTTGGAAGAGTTGGGCTAGCTCATCACCCAACTCTAGTTCTCCTGATGGAAAGGGCACAGTGGAGACTGCACGACTGGACTAAAGATCTCGTTGTACTCCTCAGAGCTCGACCTCGATTCTATTGTACATTTCCTCCTGCTTAGCTTCTTTCTTCACTGTGATTTCCAGCAAGCTGTCGTTTAGCACTGCGATGATGAAATCAAAATCATCATCAGTAAGCACAATCTTCATCTTGGTCATGGTGGCTCTGGATTTCTTCTACGAAGAGGGTTTCTGGGGAGAAACCTTCCTCTTCTTCACGAGATCGGTCTCATCTCTCAACAGTGTTACTTCACCTTTATTTTTTTCAGCTCCTGTGCCCTTTATTTCTCCTATGTCGTCGTCACCTCCTCGCTTAGGTGATATGGAAGTAGTCTTCCCTGAGGCATTGCTTAGGTCTTGGACCTCTTCAGTCTTCTTCATTTTGTTAGGTTTGGGTGTATCATGCACGGTTTTTGGGCTGTCAAGGTCGAACATCTCTGCAGGGTATGCTGTAATGAGGAGTTTTGTCGAATAGTCCTTAGTGATCTCCTCAAGATCCTCTTCTGTGAGCTTGTAGTATGACTACAATTGCTCCTTATGTTCATTGGCTCGCGTTGTAATGTAAATGAAATGTCGATCTGCGCTGAACTTCATCAGGGGTCGAAATCTTTGGAAGGTGTTTAGATTCATGCAAGGCTCAGCTTCGATGGCTCTCTTTAGCTGAAGGTAGTAGGTATGAAAAACAACGTTCGACTGCCATTGTTTGTTCATATCACTTGAATACCAAAGGGTAGTGAACTTCATGGCAAGCGACTCAAAAGGTTCAATATCTAAGAAGGTCGTACCTTCTGGCATCTCCCAGGCCACAAAGGTGATAAGGATCAGGAGCTAGCTGAAGTGGAACTCGTAACCTTGATACTGTGCTTTGCGACAGTCTATTTCGAGCTGATTGACTAGGTACTTTGCCCAATTCATCTGTAAGGCTTCTACACACTTCCCTGTGAGGTCAACGACGAAGCCTGTGACCTATGTGCGTCGGTTATTGCGTACCAGCTTACCATATATTAACTGACATGCTAGGCACACCGCATCATTTTGGATGGAGGCTACCTTGTAGCCTCACGTCCCCTTCTTGACATCGTCGTATGTGTCCTTAATTTTCTGTGCTAGTGCGCGATCTGTGTCTTTTCCTGGGTAGAACTCCTGCGGGTCAGGTCCTTGCATACTCAAGCCTGTGATCATGTGGATCAACTTTGGGTCAACTGTAATACAATGGTCTATTCATAAGTAGCTGCCATGGAAGCATGACAGCAGGAGCTTAATGCATGCGTTAACCTCTTGGTGCCTTCCAAAGTGTGGTATCTTCATTACATTTAAGAGGGTGGACTGCGCGATGTCCATACTCCACTGCTGAGGGATTATCTTTGAGTTCTTCCCCTTCATTCTGGTTAGGTATCTAAATGGGGGGAGCGCACTGTGGTTTTTACGATCTCCGAGGTTGAAGTCACTGAACTTCAACATTGTGATCTTGTCTTGTTGTGCTCGAACTGCGTGTATCCCCTTTGGGAGGTACGCAGTGACCATGGTGTACTCGAAATATCTAGGTACACTATCACAACTTACCACACCGACTAGAGGCGGGATATAGTCGAGTAATATAGATGGAATCAACTTCGCGTTGGCTAGATCTTCTTTGTGTTTGCTTCTCTTCTCTGATGTCAGTCGGGATGGCCCAAATCCGTGAGAAGTCGACGGGGAGGCTTGCACTCCTCTCGTCAATGACACTTGTACACCTGTAGACATCGACATTACTCTTTCATTCATGAGGTCGATGAGAACTTCTTTGAAAAATTTCTCTGCAACACTCAACTCGTCCGACATACACGCTCAGTGTTAATAGTCTCAGGATCGAAAATCAATTTCTCAATGCAATGGGATGGAGGGCAATCTCGCGATGATCACTATGCAAAATCAACTATTTTGTAGGCTCAAATTCATGGTTAGAAAAAGTGTTCTCGATGCATGGTGTAACAGGATAAATAGATAGCTTGGAAACAAGTCGCTTGCAACATGTAAGAAGCCTTCATTAACTCAGTTTTGTCCATTATGGCATAGTCCCAATGGTTTGGTGGTGATCTTTCTAACCATAAATTTCTTTCTTCCCATTTGGGATGTCGTTCTAACGGTTATACTATTCCCAATGGCTATATTGCTTCACCATGGCAAAGTGCCATGTGATGCTGCTCTGATATCCTGAAAAAGTTCCAATTTTTCACATTTTCCTTCTACGAAGCTCCTTCTGTATCCTTCTGTAACTTCTCGATCTTAGCTATCTTTTTACTTAGATTTCTATCCTTTTTCCCAGTGAGTTTTGTTTCGGTATTCCTTTCTCCATTCTGATTCTTATCTCCTCTTGGCAGAGTAACTTCACGCTGTTGAGATTCTTTCCTAGAACTCAAGGGTAATACTTCATTTGTATCTGGAATAGGTACTACAATCTTCTGGGAGTCATCTGGTATTCTTGTAACTTTGACATCCAATTCTCTGGTTTCAAATGGCTTCGATCTGTTCTCCTGTTCTTTAATCAAGTGTGTGATCTTCCTAGTCATGAAATCTTCTAACTCTTTCTTCTTCTTCTCTAATAATTTTTCTTCTTTCCTTCTTGCCTGGTCTCTTTCAATCCAAGGTTTTCTGAGCAACATAGGAAATGAAGCGTCGTCCTCAATAAATTTAACAACTTCAAATTCTTCCTCTGTCGAAGTTCCATTGGCACTCGTAGATATCTAGGTAATATTTCCACATAGGTTTTTCAGCTTTTCTCTGAATAGTCTTATTCCTCCCAATGAAGGAATCACAGCAGGCTCCCCTAAAGTTTCCCAAGTTCATTCTATCATAATATTCACCTGTGTTTCTTCATCTAGAACACATTCAATGTTGAAGCCTCCTATTCTTACTTCTGTGCATTCTTTTTCTTTGAAGATCTCTGATAAGTTGACATGTCGGTGATCATTCAGGGTTTCTTTCATTTGTAGCAACACTTTCTCTGATTCTTTCTGGGGTTCTGCCACAATCTCAATTGCTTGACCTTTCTCATGGTATTTTTGTCTCATATTCATCCTTTCCATCTTGGCTATCATTCTAGGGAAATCCAATACTTCATGGTCCATATCTTTGCAACAGAGGCAACTAGGTCTTCTACCAGGGAATTCCTTAGCCATATGTCTTGGTCTTCTGCAAATGTAACAAAGAGTTAATCCTCTCTTTCTCTTAAATGATCCCCATCCTTTCCTGAACTACACACTAGAATGATGGTAGTTAACCTGCAAAAAATTATTTCTTGGATCTTGCATCCATTTGTTAGTCCAAACATTCTCTCTATGCATAGGTATAACATATCTTTTGCTATTCTTATCAGATCTACTCATATCAAATCTTCTTTCATCTATCAGTGCCCTAGTTTTCAAGCTAGGATAAATATTATCAAACATGCCTAGATCCATACTTTAGAAACAAAAATTTCCACTTATCTTACTTCTACAGAGCACAAAGCTTTCAGACCTAAAATTTTTCACTATTCTTACCTTTATCAAAGCACTGAGCTTGCAGATCTTACCTATTTTAATCAGAAATTCTCACTTTTACCTTTCTCAGAGCACAAATCCTTCATATCTTACCTCTTTTCTTCTGATCGAAATTCGTTTCTTTAGCACAAAGCTTCACAACTAATTAGAGTACTGTGCACTAGAGCGACAGATATACGCACAGATCTTTCACAATTTTAGGTCAAATCTTCGCACAAACTTATTCTTCCTCAGTTCCCAGCAATCACATTTTCAGGTCCCAGCAATGGAACCATTTGTTGGCATAGGGTCAGACCCAGGGTTCAACGCTCAAGAGAGCACCAACGAAACCCTAACTACTGGCCCTTTAGACAACACCTACGAAGCATATGAAGTCTCACCTGAGGTAGAGGTAGGAGTGGTTGCAGGACTCTAGTGTCTGCAACCTTAGCTAGGACACAGATCTGTGATTCTAACACTTAACAGATCACTCAACAGTTAACATTCATCAATATCCAGTTCTTAGTTACAACGAAGTTAAACCCTAATTACAGAGCATCGCAGTATTCAACTAGATCTAGCATCTAACAACACTTAGCATGACAGATCAGATCCTAACAACTTTAAGCACTAAGCATATGTACATAAGTCAGATCTAACATCCATATATATCATTAAGCACAAAGCATCAATAGATTTATCTATCGATATCAAATCACTAAGCACATTAACATATAAGCACATCGCAGAGCAACACAACATATACGTGGTTCACCCCCACCCTAGGGCTATGTCCACCAACTCTTTGTCTTCTTTATTGACTTCTTCAATAGGTTACATGCACGGAGCCTCCTACTCCGCAAAGGACATGAGATTTTCATAGCTCGCTAGATCCTCCTTCCTTAAGTAGATCTAAGCACACAACCTTCTACAGTCTCTTACAATGAATTGCACTTAGCTCTGCAAGTTTCACATAGTATGCACCGAAGCACTTACAATCTTGATCACACAGATCCAACTCTAGCACTTAGCCATTCCTTATGACCTCTTAGCACTTAGCACACACACAAATACACTGCTTCTTACATCGCCTAGATACTTATTTATACATTACAAAATAGGCCTAAGCATTGGTAAACCCATGGGCCAACATTCCCATACCCATTACATGATCTCAAACACCCAAAAATCCCTAAAAAGGGGTCAATATTCTGCGATCTCCTCTTCGTCTTGCGCTCCATCTTCAATAGGTTGTCGAAGTCCCGAAATAGGTCAAACTTGACCAAGGATCTCCTAAAACTTGGTCAAGGGCCAACAATTCTCTTGCATCGGAATGTGGCCGTAGGAAAAATGGAAGGACCATATAAGAAAATGTGTCCCAAGGATAGGTAAAGGTTGTTTTTCCTAGTCTTAAGGATTGATCTGAATCTGGTTGTATCCACTAAATCCATCTAGAAATGAGAAATATTCTTTCCCAGCTAGGACATCCAAGAATTGGTCAATAAAGTGAAGGGAGGAATGCTTTTTTCTTGTATCCTTGTTTATCTCTTGGTAATCCACACATATCCTCCATTTCCCATTCTTTTTCGAGATAATATCTAGGGGAGATACCCACTCGCTATCTGAAATTGGATAAATGAATCCGACATCTAATAACTTTTGCAATTCTTGTTTAACTATGTCTTTCAATGCACAATTAATATTTCTTTGGGGATGCCCAATAAGTTTGCAGTCTTCCTTGATATAAATATGATGAGTACATATGGAAGTATGGATTCCTTTCATATCCTTATAATCCCATGCACAGGCTTCGATGTTTCTTTTCAACACATCTAATAATTTCTATTCTTATTTATTGGTAAGTTTTGTGCTAATATTGAGTGTTTTTGCAAGGTTGATCTCTATGGTCTTGACAGAGGGATCTTCAATTTTAGTTCTTCATAGTTATTCCCATATTTATGTTTTCTTATCAACAAATATTTCAGAT
>JASDQU010206596.1:25940-39377 GCA_032191745.1 Picea mariana
AACATGGGGAGATTCATCTTTACTCTTGACAATTGGGGTCCATAAATTTTTTCTGGGGCATACTTCAAAAATAGCAACATGTGGAGGACAAAAAAGGAGGTATGTTTGGAGGCAAAAGGTGTTGATCGATCTGTTTAGATTGGCATGTGCTTGGCATGATCAATTCCTTTGCCAACTGCTTCTGGAATTGCTTCGAACCATTTTTCTTAACTGTTCAACTAGTTAAATTCATCTTTGGACTGTAGTGAGATTGATTGGTGGGTTAAAACCTAAATTATCCTTTGGACTGTAGTGATATTGATTAGTTCACATGGACATTAAGTGATTGGCACGATCAATTCCTTTACCAGCTGCTTATGGAGTTGCTTTGAAACCATTTTTCATAACTGTCCAATCGCTTAATTTATCCTTTGGACTGTAGTGAGATTGATTAGTTCACATAACTGTAATTTCAGATTAAGTGATTGGCATGATCAATGCCTTTACCAGCATTTAAACCATTTTTCTAAACTGTTCAAATTRTTAAATTAACCTTTGGACAGTAGTGAGATTTATTAGTTCAAATACAGTAATTAAATATTAAGTGTTTCAATGTGCTCAACATATGGATTTCTCCATTTTCTTGAGGTGTTGTAGCCTCCACAAATTATCCACATGTAAACCTTAAGAGCTGTACTAAAGGACTTCCATTCTAAAGATGACACTATAGCCAGCAATACGTAGAGTATAACTTGTGTATATTGATGTGTTTCTCTATGATATCCGTGCCTTGCAAGCCAAGCAATACGTAGAGTATAACTTGTGTATCTTGATGTGTTTCTCTATCATATTCATGCCTTGCAAGCCATTTAGGTCATGAAGTAGAGTATATTTGGGTATATTCATTTAGGTCATGAAGTAGAGTATACTGGGGTATATTCATGTGTTTTCCTCTTCGAAAATATGAACATGTGGAGGTTTCCCTATGATATTCATGCCTTGCAAGCCATTTAGGTCATGAGTGTTTTTCTCTTCGAAAATATGAAGATGTAGAGGGAAAAAACAGAGGAGGTATTTTTGGATGTAAAAGGTGTAGATCCATCTGTTTGGATTGACTTGTGATTGGCATGATCATTGCCTTTACCAATGGAGTTGCTTTGAACCATTCTTCTTAACTGTTCAAATGGTTAAATTAATCTTTGAATTAGTATGATTGATTAGTTCATATCGCTGTGTAATTAAAGACAAAGTGTTTCATTGTGCTTTGAGGTGTTGCAGCCTCTATATATTCTCCACTTGTAAACCTCCAGAGTTAAACTAAGGGACTTCCACATTAAACATGACATTATAGCCAACAATAAGTAGAATACAACTTGTGTCATATTGATGTGTTTTACTACGATATTCATGTCTCGCAAGCCATTTAGGTCATGAAGAATTTTATTGCTCATCCAGAAATTTTAGATCTTAACCACACGTCATGAAAATTTATTTTCTCATCTTAACCCTATTTTGTAGAGTCTGTTGAATTCAGGTTATGGGGAAGAACAGTTTAACTATATTTACAGCATGTGCATTTTCAAGCTTTCCTGTCATTCTTTACTCGGCTCTTACTTATCTATATTCTTCTATTAAATTATATACAAATATAAGCATATCCTCATGGGCCACTTGCAAGAATGGGATGAAACTAAAGCAAAGCGTATACAATAAACTTTGTTTCTAAATAATAAAACTAGCTTTATGACGGTCACATATAGAGTTTGAAAAACTATGGAAATCATAGAATCATTATTAAATATTTAATAATAAGAAAAACCATATTATGATTGTCACTTATAAGTRTTTGAGAAAAGGTTGGATATGAAAGAATCATTATTAAAATGAGAGATGAAGCCATAAGAACACCCAAATGATTAGCATCGAAATACCTGCGTTCCTGAGATGGGAAAATAATTACGATGGTGAACAAAAGAAGATACAGAGGTTGGKATTTACAGTTRGTTTAGTAAAAAATTATGAATTAATTACCATTTATTGTATATGTGGATGTGTTTGCGTATGATATTTATGTCTTGCAAACCATTTAGGTCAAGAAGTAGAGTACAAATTGTATATATTGATGCGTTTTTCTATTATATTCATATCCTGCAAACCATTTATTTATATAATATTCATGTCMTGCAAACCATTTATTTATATATTGATGTGTTTCTYTATTATATTTATGTCCTGCAAACYATTTAGGTCTGGAAATAGAGTACAACTTGTATATATTGATGTGTTTCTTTATGATATTCATGTCTTGCAAACCATTTAGGTCAATACTTAAGTACAACTTGTATATATTGATGTGTTTTTTTAAGATATTCATGATTTAGGTCAATACTTGCAAATCATTTAAGTCAATACTTAGAGTACAACTCGTATATATTGATGTGTTTTTTTAAGATATTCATGATTTGCTAACCATTTAGGTTTAAGTGCTTTTTTAATAATATTACATGTAATTTTTTTTGAGATATTTTTAAAATATTTAAATTTTTTTAATGAATTTAATTATTAATGAAAATTTCTTTAAGAATGTGTGAGCTTTGTTCATTTTATACTAACTAAAATATGATAACAAATTTTAATGTTAGAAAAATTTTGGATTACAAATTTAACACAAATTTTGTATGTTCTAAAATGCTAGTTAGGTGAGTGAAAGTAAGACAATATTATAATGAGGGAGTTTGAATTCGGAAGAAGTAATAAACAAACAAAATCATATTAATGGAAATAATTTGATGTCTTAAATGTTCTAAAACATGGTTGATATCATTATCAAGATTACATAAAACTAAAGGATAAAAGTAATCTGTCCATATAGAATTAAGTTGCATTTAACTAACTATAATTTGAATTTAAAATAGAATATTGAGTTAAAATAATAAATCTTAGCTAATGATATAAGAAAAATAACAAAAGGATACATATTTCCATATTCATTCATGTGATGTAAATTCCAAAATGTAATAGTTTGTGGTAATTATAACCCAATTACACACTTTTTAAGGTAACATAAAACTCTAATAAACAACAATTCGTATCACAACCACAATATAATGATTTTCATGAAACAAATTGTATGATAAGATATATTTAGAACACATGATTTAATATATTAAACCAACAAATAAGTTTTTGTATATACATTTGCTAGCAAATTTGCATTTTATTTGACATGTATAAAAATAAAACTTGTATATTCAACTATATTTACAGAAATTTAGATTAAACAATTAAAATTTAATTAATCATTGAACATATTAAAGAATCCAATTTAATCAAAGAGAAATTGAAAAAATACACTTTTATAACTTAATTTTGTATAACATATTCATTTTTAGCTAATTTGTATGATARTTAGCATCCAAGTAAACTAAAAKGAGATGACATGATGGTCCACACACATGAAAAATGCACATTRACCTAGGTTATTGTTTCCTTTGTTTATTATTAAGATACATTGAAAACCTCTTCTCCTTTTGGTGTATTTCTCTTTATAAGTAAGAAAACTTCCAAGTAAAACTATTATGTTGAGATTGTCCAAAGTATATATCAACTTCAACTTTCATCAACCATTTATAAAAATTCAAAGGCATTTGTTTCCATGAAAATTTATGGACAATTAAAGAAGATGATAAACTAAGTGATAAGATGATTTACCTTGACATTAAAGAAATATTTTGGAAAAGAATMTTCATTTAAAAAGTACAAACAATCCAATCCTACTAGTTTCTTTGGAGGTTATCTGTGTAAATATTAAAATACTACAAAAAACATGCATCCATTTGAAGGTTAATAATCTAGCGCCAATTTTATCAACATTTTTGATTGGTTATAAGAATTTTCGAWAGATAATTTCATATTAAGATTTTTATATTAGGGTTTTGTCATAGTCTATTTTGAAAGCCTTAAAGATAGAAATAAGCTATTCAGTGCAGTCCCTAGTTTTAAGGTAGAGCAATCTCTTTTAGAAGCTGTGATTTCAAAATTTTAACATGAGTAACCATGTTCAAGAAAAAGTGAAGATGATTGAATGATGATGATAAAAAAAAGGGGGTAGGATTTCCCATCTTGGAAACATACAAAGTTCAACTATCGTAGGACACACAACACCTATCAACCTGAAGAATAAGAAAAAATAATAAGTAAGAAAAAGATAAAGGAGGATCAAGGAAGAAATTCAACAAAGCTTGTATCATATACAAAAAAAAAAAATTCCCTTGCTACTAACCATGAGTCCATAATCATGACAACTAGTAGTAAAGATTGTTCGAAGCTTGTAGAAAGAGTTATGTTGGTAGAGCAATGGAAACACCATGACATTTCCCATAGGAAAATAGGGTTCAAAATGATTTATTTGTGGCATGTAGGGGCAAACTTATTAGATGTGAATATTCAACATTCTAGGACATCTAATGCACATTTTGTGTGGACTGAGATGATATGCTAATAGTAGGTAATAGAAACAAATAAGCACTCCACTCCATGTGCTGATATAAACTACATAGGTTACACACAAGAAAAAGAGTTGATTACAGAAAAGCAAGACAACAATAAATACACAAATTTTGAGTCTCAAAGAGCTTACTCATTTACTATATGAGGATTATAATTAGATTACATCAAAGAGGTTCCCTTAGGCTTCCACATGTCCTCACAACCTCTCCAAGTTCAATTCAATCTCTTTGCAAATCATACAGACTTTGTTCTATACTTCCCTTATAATTCTCTTCACTTGGATCCAATCTATCAATCCATAGAATACTTTTCCTCCTTCATACTCTTTGGCCACTTGTGAAAAATTACTCAAATCCCAGTCCTTATCTCTCACCGCTAATCAATCAATTTTACCTTGTGTTGTCCTTGACACCTACATGCTATTCCTAATGGAAAATCCATCCTCAATATCCTTGACCTTCTCTTCTAGGTGTAGGTTTGGTCCTTTGAACTATCTTATTGGGCACAACCTTCCTCGCTTTTGATGCTCCCACTTTCACAATTGGGACCAACCCATTACCCGATTTCTTTCATCATCCATCAATTTATAATTCTTTCCTTCAACCCTTGGCCTTCCAATGAAATCAACCAATTTGTTCCAACAATCCATCTTCTTTTCTTTTGAGTCTGCTTCATTTTCCACTTATCCATCTCTTTGATTTTGTTAGGATATGATCCTAACCCCTCTCCATGGGTCATTAGTTAGTAGGATATGTTTTATATTTAATAAAGGTCGACACTAGTTAATAAGGCCTAATAAATAAAGAAGAATAAGTCAATGTAAGAAGACCTAATATAAGCTTATGCTTCTAGAAATATCTTCCTCTAGAAGTTTCCTTAGAAGGTAGAATTAGTATAAATAAGAGTAGGAGGCATTGGATATTTTGTCTTGGATATTATTGTAATAGAGCTTTGCTCTGCTGGACATTTCCCCCTCGAAGACGCAAGTGAACATTGCTATCATAATAAATTTTCTCTTCTTGGTGATTATTCTGGTGTTATTTTGGTGTTCATTTGATATGTTTCTGGATATATCATTATTATTATGTCATTTCCTGCTAGATATTTTTTGTTCTGCATAATATGTTGTATCAGGAATATTTCAAGTGGTATCAAAGCTCTTTCTAGGGAAATATTTGTGGGATAAATTTTTTCAGGGTAGAGACATATTCTGACATCTTTAAGCTACATATATTTGTCATTACGCACATAAACCCGTGGTTGGGGAGTCATACACACAAGAAATACAAGTGGTTCTTAAGCGAACATCTATTGGCCACCCTTGTAACCCCTGTTGGTACCCCTTCAAGTGGTATCACATCAAAAAACACTTGTATACAAATTGGCCTAGGCATCCTGACACCGTCCATAGATAAACCGATTGGTCGCTTGACTACTATAGTGTCACTGAGAACAACACTCAGGAAGTGACTCTCCAGTACCTGGGTAGTCGGGTAGTACAACTAAGGGGACGGTCTAGCCACCTTAGTTGGTGCCCTGAGATATTGGGCCGAGTACTACTATTGGACCCTGCACGTATATACGAGATCTATAGCACAACGAAAACCCTTAACTGTAGATTCCCTGCAAACCCTAACCCTTGGGAACATAATAGAGAAAGAAAAAACAAGATCTATTGTAGTGCAAACTTTCCATTTG
The DNA here is from genome assembly GCA_032191745.1 of Picea mariana. Lineage (NCBI taxonomy): Eukaryota > Viridiplantae > Streptophyta > Pinopsida > Pinales > Pinaceae > Picea > Picea mariana. The sequence goes on from JASDQU010206596.1 coordinate 32,127, forward strand.
CATTGGGGTTGCGAAATTACTACATCTTTCATCTGCATTGAGGTTGCAAAATTACTACATCTTTTGTCCTGTTAAGAATTTGGGCATTCCGCCTCTATAGTATTATTCAGTTTGGAGTATAAATCCGCAAGAGAAAAAATAAAAGTCTGGGCCTGTCAGAACCCTTATTTGTGACATAGCCCATTACATTCCTCTCTTCATTCTGATCGTAGTGGTACCCTTCAATTTTAAGCCTTTTTTTTCCTGTGGGCCCAACCCCCTCTCGGACGTCTTTCTTGAGACCTATCTCATTGGATTCCTCTCTTTTTCCTGATCAACTAGGTACCTATCATTTTAAAGCCCAATTTTTCCATCTCGACACCTTCATTGCTACCTAATCCTTCACCATGCCTACCACTCGCTCTTAGTACTAAGAAACCTTAGAGGATAAAATGTCCCACTTGGAACAACAAATTGCTGACAACATGGCTTCCCTTTGTAATGAATTTACCACATCCCTTGACCAACAAGTCAAAAAAATGGTGCAACTCTTTAGGGGTAAGAATGTTGAGCCAAAACCAGAATAAATTCAGTATTCTCATTATGAACATACTCAGTCCTCCTGCTCCCCTTGGGGTTCTCCAACTTCTTGGAATAAGGTGCCCAAAGTTGACATGCATAAATTTGATGGTTCCAACCCAATCGGGTGGGTTTCTAAAATGGAACAATACTTCTCCCTTCATGATATTCGAGATGATGAGACCAAACTCCATGTAGGGGTTTTGTACTTGGATCAAGAACGTTGGCAGTGGAATAAGAAATGTTATCTAGGACGTCCCAATTGGAACATGTTCTCCAAAGCAGTTTGTGCCCATTTTGATAGGGAATCACAATTTTTGGGCCGACTCACTAAGCTGCGCCAAACTGGATCTGTCACGTACTTCATCACAAAATTTGAAAAGTTGGCTATCCATACCAAGGTATTATCTGATGAATTTTACCTTGAATGTTTTATCATTGGTCTAAAAGAAGCTATCAAGGCTCATGTGAACATGCATAATCCTACTACCTGGTTGTAGGCATGTCATTTATCCAAGGAAGCAGAGACCATCCTCCAGGTGTCATCCCCGAAGGTTCCATTTACCACCCATCCTCTCCTAGGGGCTACCCCTGCTCCGACCCAAACTTTGAAGGTCCAAAAGGTCTCTCCCACCGAAATGGAGGAATGTTGCAAGAAAGGACTTTGCTACTGTTGTGATGAAAAGTATGCACCAGGGCATAAATGTAGAGAACAAAATTTCTTCCATATTGATGCCTCAACTTCCTCTTCCTATGATGACATCCCATCAGATGAGGTTTCAGACCAAGAGGCGACTCAACTAAGTGATCCTGTCGAAGGTCTAGTTGTCACGCCCTGAATAAATTGACCATAAAAGACAAATTTCCCATTCTTGTCATTGATGATTTACTGGATGAACTACAAGGTGCATGTGTATTCACCAAATTATACCTTTGCTCCAATTATCACCAAATATGGATGAATGAGGCAGATATTCCAAAGACTTCTTTCAAAAATCATGATGGACATTATGAATTCTTGGTCATGTCGTTTGGGCTTTGCAATGCTCCATCCACCTTCCAAAGTCTTATGAATAAGCTATTGAAACCTTACCTTCAGAAGTTTGTCTTTGTTTTCTTTGACGACATCCTCATTTATAGCCGCACCTGGGATAGCCATCTTCTTCATGTGGACAAATTCCTTCACTTGCTGGAGGAAAACCAATTGTTTGTCAAAAATACCAAATGTTCATTTGGCGCCAATGAAGTGGAATACTTGGGGCACATTGTTAGGAGAGATGGGGTAAAAGTTGACCCCAAAAAGATACAAGCTATGCAAGAATGGTCGTTCCCAATGAACTTAAAGTGCCTAAGGGGTTTTCTTGGTCTCACTGGCTATTATGGGAAATTTGTCAACCATTATGGAAAAATTGATAAGCCCTTGAATGACCTCCTTAATAAGAATGAATTTCATTGGACACATGTTGTTGAGAAAGCCTTCACAGAGTTAAAGCAGTCCATGTGTACTACCCTTGTCCTAACAGCTCTTGACTTAAACAAAAAATTTGTGGTGGAATTAGATGCTTCCAACACGAGTATAGGTGCAGTGCTCACCCAAGATGATCGACCCTTGGCCTTTACTAGCCAAGTGTTGAGTGGTCGCAATCTGGGCCGATCAACATATGTAAAAGAAATGATGGCCATTCTCCATGTGATGCACATTTGGCGACCATATCTCTTGGGATGTCATTTTCAGATTAAAACTGATCACCATAGCCTGAAATATTTTTTGGAGTAACGACTATCATCCCCATAACAAAATAAGTGGCTGACAAAAATGTTGGGTTATGATTATGAAATCATATACAAAAAGGGTAAAGATAACATAACAAGAAGTGCACCAAGAGTGGCTAACCAGACTACCTCCAAATTAATTCAACGTCTTCAGGAGGACCCTAATCCTATCAGTGGCTACACTTGGCGGGATAATATTCTCTGATATAAGGCTCGATTGGTTCTCTCACCCTCCTCAAAATTAATCCTAGGCTCTTAAATGAGTTGCACTCCTTATCTATAGTGGGTCATTCGGGCTTCCAAAAGACATATGCTTGTGATCATCGTTCTTTTTTTTTGGCAGGAATGAAGAAGGATATACTTCAATTTTTCACAGAATGTGAGGTGTGCAAAGTAATAAAGGTGAAATGGTCAAGTCTCCAGGCATCCTATAGCCCTTACCCATTCTAGCTTCTTTGTGAACAAAAATCTCAATGGATTTTATAGTGGGACTTTCTAAAGCCGAGAATAAGTCTGTCATCATGGTGGTGGTTGGTCGCCTCTCCAAGTATGCTCATTTTTTCCCTTACCTTACCCTTTAACACCGACACTCATAGCACAAGTCTTGATCATATTTTCAAGCTACATGGCATGCCAACCTCTATTGTCTCTGATCGTGACCCAAATTTCATCAGCACATTTTGGCAAGAGCTGTTTAAATTGCAGGGAACCCAACTGAACATGAGCACAGCATATCACCCCCAGTCTGATGACCAAAAAAAAGTAGTCAACAAATGCTTGGAAACCTACTTGCGCTATTTTTCTTCACACAAACAACACTAGTGTGTGCAGTGGCTTCCCTTGGCAGAATGGTGGTACAATACTTCCTATCATACGAACACTAAAATGACCCCATATGAAGTGGTGTATGGCCAAAGGCCACCGACAATCATTACCTATATTCYTGGAACATCCAAGGTCCAATCTATTGATACAATSTTGCAAGGTCATAAAACCACTCTAGCGTCTCTAAAGGATAACCTCCACATGGCCCAAAATTGCATGAAGCAATAGGCAAACCRACATCATTCATAAAGGATTTTTTAGGAAGGTGATTAGGTGTTTCTTAGGCTCCAACCTTACAAGCAAACAACTCTCAAAGCTCATGGACATCACAAATTGGAACCTAAGTTTTATAGACCCTACCATATCATCAAGCGTATTGGTTCGATGGCTTACAAATTGGCCCTTCTTGCTACTTCTAAAATCCATCTAGTGTTCCATGTTTCCCGTTTGAAGAAAGTAGTGGGATAGAATTGCAGAGTCCAAACCATCTTGCCAGAATTAGATGAAGAAGGTTCCATGTGGCTCCAACCAGAAGCATTCCTCAATAACTGTGAACATCAACTGCATGGCTGCACTATCAAGGAAGTGTTGATCAAGTGGAAGGACACAACACCAGAGGAGGCAACCTAGAAACCCGTGACCATACTTCAATAGTTTCCACACCTACAACCTTGAGGACAAGGCTTATTTTGAAGGGGGAGGGCATGTTAGGATCCAATCCTAACCCCTCTCCATGGGTCATTAGTTATTAGTATATGTTTTCTATTTAATAAAGGCCAAAATTAGTTAATAAGGACTAATAAATAAAGAAGAATAAGTCAATGTAAGAAGACCTAAGAGAAGCTTCCGCTTCTAGAAAGATCTTYCTCTAGAAGTTTCCTTAGAAGGTAGAATTTGTATAAATAAGAGTAGGAGGCATTGKATATTTTGTCTTGGAGATTATTGTAATAGAGCTCTTCTTTGTTGTAGGTTTCCCCCTCGAAGAGGCAAGTGAACATTGCTATCATAATAAATTTTCTCTTCTTGGTGATTATTATGGTGTTATTCTGATATTTTTCTGGATACATCATTATTATTTTGTCATTGCCTGCTAGATATTTTATGTTYTGCATAATATATTGTATCAGGAATATTGCAGACTTCCAACATGTAATCTTTCACAAACTYCCCCATGCGCCGAATTTTCACATGGTTATATATGATTATCACTCTATTTCCATATGTTGTAACACCCCTCTCTAAACCCYGAGTATATGTAATTAATCACATTTAGTGATTTCCATGCAATGACATGTAAATATTGTAAATGTATTATTGTTTAATTGTAAATTCCAAAACAAATTGACTGTGGGATGAAGCCTTAAGTACTGRCCATGATACCACTAGAGGAATGAAAGGAGGTTCTTTTAAGATAAAGGACCCCAAGCCTCCTTGTTGACGAATTAAATTGGAAGTGTTCATATTAATTCCCTCATCCCATATTTCGAGACAAATAAGTTAATGATGGAGGTTGGTGGTTGAAAACCCAACCACCCCAATGAATGAAACCATGGAAGGTTGGTTGGGAAAATAGAAAAATAACAACCAAAGGTACCATAGAGTACCATTTCTACATATCATATTGACCTTAGCTCCTTATGACAGAAGGAAGGGGACATGTCAAGAACCTTCTCGAGGGCTTATGTGCAAGGGATGCATGAATGGAAAAACAAAGAAAATAGAGGGATACGTGCAAGGGAAGCATACGAGGGGAAGAGAGCATAAGATATTTTAATATTGGGTCTAAGAGCCAACAAATCCGAACTGAGTTGAGAAGGTTGTGATATTGATATTGTTAAGGTATATGACAAACCTCATGGAGGCCTGACCTAGGTGGTTGTTGGGAAATCTCTACCAAGAGTGGTGTGAAGGAGAGTGTCCTTAAAAAATTGTTGAGAACCAAAAAGAGAGAGGTTCCTTGGTGGTATCATGGCTTGGCACGGGGGTGGCCAGAGTGCTAAGAGTGAATGCATCTAAGCCTACTGTTGGGTGGAAAAATGTACACCCACAGTCAGTTGGATGGCTACAATCATACAAACAGATAAGTATTTCCTATACTCCATGTGACTGAACTGTAATGTATGGATGGATACCTGTGTTTGTATGCATGGATGGCTATATCCTATAATTGTACTAAAAAATGGTCATGCTTGTTAACAAATTGAATTATTGTAATCACTGTAAGTATGTGTGCTTGAAATAATCATGAAGTTGCACATGTGATTGTACACATATATTATGGCATGTGATTCTTCATCTAGAATGAAGAAGAGAGAGTGATTTATCCATTTTCAGAACAAAAAGAAGGGCCAAGAAGGTCCAACAACACCATAATAGTGGTTTAGTAAAAATCCTTGCGTAAACTCGACAAGGCTCAACAACCATTGATCTGGGGGAACGTATCAATCTAGACCATCCAGGACATGGAATAGTCCAGTCGGTGAAAATCCTTGTGTAAATGATGAATTGATTGAGAAACATCAGATTGGTAGGTCGAGAGATATCAATTGTCGAATTCATAACCAAGCTCAAGAGGGGGTTCACACTGGTGTATCGACGTATCGACCCTTGGGATATCAAAATCTTATGAGTGAAAGACCTCGTCAAAACACTTGTTGCCCAATACCTAGTGGGCAGGGTTCAAAACCCTTTATTAAATATGTATAAGTGTAGTCATGAGGGAGAGGGAGTGACATCAAGTATTATGTGTCGCGCCATCTTGGCAGAAAAGAGGTCAAAGGATTGGCACTTGTCAACATTTGATTCGCTGGAAAATCAAGTGTGGGCCCTTGTTAGGCTTAAGCCTTTGAAAGAGAACCTTAAAATCTGAGTCGTCGAGTATGGTAAGACAATATATCTAAACCGTAAATCTTGTGGTAAAGGATATGAGTCATAATCCTAGGGATTAACTTAATTAAGTACTATGTAATCATCGAATTATGGACCTTGGGAGTTTTAGGTTATAGGAGATAGGGAAAGTGTCGAGGTTCGAGAGTCGCTTCGACGAGAATCGTCGATCTGTTGAATGATGCTCTGAATCTCCACCATCCGATCCTTAGAGATGCTTCAACACCAGAGTTGTGGAAGGAATCATAATAGTTGTCTCATCAAAGTGTGAGAGATCTCAGCCATAGATATCGTAGAATTGTAACCCGAGAATTAATGCAGTTAACCATCCCTTAATCATGGGATTACCTTAATTAATTACATGATTAACTTGGTTAATTATCTCRTAATACATGGACGATGAACTATGGGGAGTTTTAATCTATAGGAGATCGGTAAGGGGTTTCGGTCTTGATGTTCATGATTACCTAGTGGCACCATGTGTCATGACATGATTAGTGCCACATGTCTCGCAGATTCAACAATATTRGATAGGGATCCGTGGAAGAAATGAGTGCCACATGTCATGCCATGTGGCATAAATAGCTAGGGCCATGTACCCCAGGATGCCAACTGTATCTCAGATCTTGATTTTCATGAGGATTTGAGAAGTAGGCTTTAAAAACAGGTCGATATCTAATGCCCAGTAGATTTGAGGTGACATTGGATGACGTTAATCAACAAATAAGGAACGAACAAGTGTCAACATCCTGTTGGGTGAACTATGAGTACAGTGATGACATGTATACCACGTCAGTCTTGGAACATGGGAGATCCATGTGTCACGTGGTTATCGTGCCATGTGTCAAGCCGAAATTGGTGTAATGGGAAGGTAGTCCACAGGGAAACGAGTGCCATGTGTCATGATGGAATTGAAACCATGTGTAGTGCCACAGATAAGACATGTGGAAATATATGATATTTTCATGTGTACAAGGTGCTATCTCATCCCGGATAGGGAGTATTGGGGACTTTGGAAAATGTAAAAAGGTTCGACATCCCAGTGATCGATGTCCCAAGATCCCGAGAGCCAACGCCCCAAAATAACATTAGATGACTTCACCAACTCTATGTGCGATGGAAAGGTGTCAACACTTGGTTAAAGCGTGTCTCAGGAAAGTTTCAAAGAAAGTGTTGAGTGTGGTAAAGGGCCAAGGTGATCTAGGAGGA
>JASDQU010206596.1:39397-49744 GCA_032191745.1 Picea mariana
ACATCCCAGTGATCGATGTCCCAAGATCCCGAGAGCCAACGCCCCAAAATAACATTAGATGACTTCACCAACTCTATGTGCGATGGAAAGGTGTCAACACTTGGTTAAAGCGTGTCTCAGGAAAGTTTCAAAGAAAGTGTTGAGTGTGGTAAAGGGCCAAGGTGATCTAGGAGGATCTCAGTGGCCACCCACCTATTCCAGCTAGCCCAAAATAGTTTTTTGGCAACTTACTATTTTTAGCAGTTTTTCGGGTCCCAAACTTCCAGGGCCATTTGGAGAGCCTAAACGACATTTTTTTCACGATCGAGCACTTCTATGATAACCAAAGGATTTATTGATCCTATAAAATTAATTTCCTTGTCAATACCTTTCCAACGAGCTATATTGCACCCTAAACAAATATCATATGAAAAAGTTACGAGCCCAAGAAGTTGATGTACTAAATTAGCCCAACGGGGCCCACATGACTTTTGGTGCTTCAATTCCTAGGGTTAGGTTTTTGGATGTCTCGGGTTTTGGAATTAATTTTTATTGTAAAAGGGCCTTCAGAGCCTCATTTTACTCATCTTATTGCGAATGAGAATAACCATCACATCTCTTCTCAGAGATAAGTTGCCATCATTCTAGCAAGCTTGTTTTCAGTATGCATTTTACAGTTTCAACATATTTCTTATTTAATAGAAGTAAAGTTTTACTGTATCTATGTTATTATTCAATGTGCCTCTATGTTAATATTATAATTTTGTGTTTTCATTTCGTTCTTCTCATAAATCCAAATCAGAGGTATCAGGGCAGTCTTCTCCTTGTTGTTTTTTAGTGCATGTCCCCGATGCAGTCAGGGTATAGAGAGTTGGGCATCAAGCTTGTTTCTATTGAGGAAAACTTCTCTCACATTCCCAAGAAACCATCCATGGTAGGAAAAAAGAAATATGATGGGACAAGAGATCCTTTCAAAATGTTTTTCGAGGAATCCCTCGAGCGACAGAGGAACAAGATGATGGATAACTTTGCACAAATCCTTCGATGACTGTCGACAAGTGATGCATCCACCTCAAGCGGAGGTGTCTCCCTCTTCAAGGTACATATAAATTTTTATATTCCTATATTTGAAGGGAAAATAGATTCAGATTCCATAGATAAATGGTTAAACCTTCTAGAAGGATATTTTTCTGTCCACAACTTTTCTGATAGAGAAAATATTACATTTGCAGTCCTCAAGGCCATCCCCCATGTCAAAGATTGGTGGGATACTTTTGTGAGCAAAAGGAAATAGAGGGATCTGTATTATTTGCAGTTTCACCCACTTGGGGTTCCTTTAGGGATTATATTAAGGAACAATACTATCCTGTTGGAAGTTATGACAACTTGTATACAAGATGGACCACACTGCGACAGGAAAGAGACCAAACAATGCCATAGTTCACCAATGTCTTCCATACCTTGTGCACCAAGATGGGTATCAAATATTCTGAGTGACATCTAGTGCTCAAGTACCACACCGGTCTTCATAGATACATCCATACAAAAATGGAGTTTTTGGACATCTCATCCTTGGGCGTGACCTATTGATATGCCGTCAAAATTGATCAGAAGCTTAAACAAAAGATGTGATAGTTTGGGTCTGGGAACCCCTCACAATAGAAGTAGGGCAGGGACAGCCCCAACCCATAGAAAAAAGGACAGAGCAAAGATGGGAAACCTCAGGAAAACTAGTCCAAGCCAYAAGAAAATAAGGACAATGGAAAGACAAAGAAGGATACCAGGAAGTGGTGCGACTTCCATAAGAGCCCCTGGCATAAAAMTATTGATTGTCGCTCAAGGTAGTCATTAGTGGCTGAGGTGAAAGCCTCTGAATCAAATGTGGGATCCAAMTCTGAGTCAGAACTAGAAAAGGGGATTGACATGGAACCTAGTGCCACCATTTATACCACCAAGATTCAGCCTAATGAACCTGAAGAGMTAGAGGAAARAGAGCACCCCTTTCATTCAAASATGTGGGTGAAAGGAACTTTGCTACACTTCATCATTGATAGCAGTAGCCAGAAGAACCTAATATCAACAAAGGTMTTCAAGAAGCTAGCCCTACCGACAACGCTGCACCCGCAGCGCTACACCATTGGATGGCTCTGCCAAGGAAACGATATTCGCATCAACCAACAGTGTCACCTATCATTTGACATCAATCCATTCAAAGATGAGGTATTGTGTGATGTTTCTCCCCTTGAAGTTTGTGATGTTCTTTTGGGCCAACCTTATTTATGGAAACATCATGTTGTTTATGAGTCTAGGCCTCGTAGTTTTAATATTACTTTGAATAGGAAATTGTATAGGATACGTGAGGTAGTCCCACCTAGTGTTATTTCCTTGATTTATTCCAAGTACAAGAAACACCATGATCAACACCGGGTGCCACACCAATTTCAGGTTGGAGATAAAGTTTGGTTGCACTTGTAGAAAAAACGCCTTATAGGGCCTCATAGAAAGATTCGTCCACTTCGTTATGGACCTTACACCATCACCAAGGCTATGGGTGACAATTATTTTGAGCTGAACATTCTCCCCTTCCTTGGCATTCACACAGTGTTCAATGTGGCCCTCCTTTAACCCTATTTTCCACCATTATTGGACACCTCGGAGATAGCAGAACAATTGAAACCAAAAGAGATCAACCCTGACTTCATGGAACATGCATCCACTAACCATATCATGGACACAAAGGTCAAGGGAACTCGCCAGCAGAGGATCCAACTTTATCGGGTTGTCAAAGTAGAGTAGCTCCTGCACCAAGGCAAGTGGCTCTCCTGGGGCCAAATTCAATAGAAATTTCCTCATCTAATGGGGTAACTTAATGCAATGGAAACCATTTCTTACTAAGGGAGGAGGATTTATCCAGGAGGATCTCATTGTCCACCCAGGTATTCCAAATGTCTCAAAACAGGGTTTTGGCAACTTACCATTTTTAGCAGTTTTTCGGGTCCCAAACTTCCGGGGCCATTTTAAGGGCCTAAACGATGTGTTTTCAAAATCGGACACCTCAATGATAGGAGAAGGATTTTATTGAGCCCCATAAATGAATCTCATTGTCAATACCTTTCCAACAAGATATCGTGCGCCCTAAACGAAGATCATATGCAAAATTTACGACCCCGGGAAGTTGATGTACTAACTTACCCCAATGGGGCCCACATGCATTTTGGCACTTCATCTCCTAGGTTTAGGTTTTTGGATGTCTAGGGTTTTGACATTCATGTTTTTTGTAAAAAATCCTTGAGAGCCTCATTGTACTCATGTTCTTTCAAATGAGTGTAGCCGTCACATCTCTTCTTAGAGATAAGCTACCACCATTCTAGTAATCTTGTTTTCAGTCAGCATTTTACAGTTTCAACATATTTCTTATTTAATATAAGTCAATTTTTAGTGTATATATATTATTATTCACTGTGCCTTTGTGTTAATATTATAATTCTGTGTTTTCATTTCGTTCTTCTCATAAATCTGGGTCACAAGGCCCGATAAGCTGAGGGCCCGGTGGAATAGGTGGCAAGTGCCACGTCTGTAGCCACATTTGTGTTAGAGGATGATGTGTTGTGACACGTCAGTGCCAYGTCGGATTACATTGGTGACATGGAGCCACATGGGTGCAGCATGRCATTAAAGAGGCCTTTGGCCAATAAGGGCCCTAAATATTTAAAAGSCCATAACTTTGGATCTGGAGCTCGATTTTKAGCGAACTTATAGTCGTTGGAAATATCTCSGTGAACATAAGACGATGGTGTACTTTTTAAAGGGATTCAAGGAGGTTTAGGAAAARAAAAATTTAATACTMCATCCCTCAAAAGGGTACTTAGGGGGCTGGGTGTGTTACAGGTGGTATCAGAGTTGTAACGTACCCAACCACCCACAGGTTGGGCACACTACTTCAATCTCGTTTATGAACTAATTTCGAATTGTGATAATTTTTTAATTAATTAAGAGGCATGAAATATCCACATGAAGAGATCAATATTCATGCTACAGTATAAAGAATGTTTAAACATGCCATGCATAGCAATAAACGAAAATCAGACACATCAAAATGCACATGTCAGAGATATTAATCAATACACAATAGAAATAAATGTATAAGCCGAGAAATCAATGCATCTCAGACATGCAGGCATTAATTCATGGCTAGAATACACCAACAATCATTACTGCCAAGCAAACCATGGATCCTCTCCACAATTAGTTTTTCTTTCCAAAGCCAAGATGAAAAATAAATGAGGAATGAAGAGTGGGTGAAAGAACGAATAAAGAGAGAACATAATGAACAATGTGAAAAATGAACAATGAACAATTAGTGAGTTAGTGAGTGAGTGAACCCCCAAACGGACCAAAAATGGGTTTATGTATTTATTGGAATTAAAGAACCACTTAGCCTTCCCCCAAGAAGCTCATGTAACTGATATTTTCCATTAAAACAAAAATGTGTAAATAAATATATAAAGTAAACACTTATCCCCTCAATCCCCCTCTCTTGTGGAATCATAGCCCCCTATAACTTTTGTCCTTGTCTGTCTAGAACCAAGTGATGTATTTATGATTAATAATGATCAAAATATTAAATTTCTTAGGCACAATGGCCTCTTTTAATTGTTTGGGCACTTTGTCCTTTCATAAATTCACAAAATACATTATTTAATATGGTGGTCAAAACTAGGGTATTACATTCCCCTCCCCTTTATTTTGGCACTATCCTCAGTGCATATAAAAAAAATAAATCAAAATTTCAAAATTTATTCAAAAAGTTGTGGGTACTCTTCCTGCATGACATCGTCATGCTCGCAATTAGCATCTTCAGGACCGTAGTAGGTCCATTGGACTTTCACCAGTTCTATAACTCAATTTCGAAGCATTTTGACTTTTCTGTCCAATATCTGCATTGGTTGGACATGAAAGTCTCCCTATGTATCTACCTAAATCATATGCCAATAAATAACATGGTTAGGATCATGTACATATTTTTTTAGAAAAGAAACATGAAATACATTATGCACATTCATGGAAGCAGACAATGCAATCATGTATGCAACTGGCCCTATTCTATCCAATATCTCAAATGGACCACAGAATTTGGCTGCTAGCTTTTTACAACTACCCAAATTCAAAGAGCTCGTCTTGGGATTCACTTTTAAAATCACATGCTCCCCCAATTTAATTTCTCTAGCTGTCCTATTCTTATCTGCATAATTTTTCTGTCTATCTTGAGTTGCCTTTAAATTATGCTTAATTCTAACCATCTAGTCTTCCATATCCTTGAGAAATTATGGCCCAAGTACCACTCTATCTGCTGGGTTGTCCCAACTCACTAGAGTATTGAATTTCCTACCATACAAAGCTTCAAATGGGCTCATTTTCAATGAAGCTTGATACCCATTATTATAGGCAAACTCAACCAAGTGCAAGTATTCCTCCCACTTAGATGGCTTATCCATCACATACATCCTCAACATGTCTTCAATTAATTGGTTGACTCTTTCTATCTTCCCATATGAATGTGGATGGTATGTTGTGCTAAAGTTCAGATTTGTACCAAATTCTTTAAACAATCCCCTCTAGAAATTTGAAGTAAACTTTGTGTCTTTGTTTGAAACAATTTCCTTAGGTATCCCATTCAACCTAGCAATATCCCTCATGTAAATTTCTGCAATATTAGTTGTTGTATGAGTCATTTTTCTAGTAACAAAATGATCAGCCTTTGCCAATTTATCAACCACTACTATGATTGAATTATGTTCTCTTGTTGTCCTAGGAAATTTAGTTATAAAATCAATGGTTACCACTTCCCATTTCTTCTCTGCAATTGGTAATGGTTGTAGCAAACCCGCTGGGTGCCTATGATCAACCTTCACTCTCTAACATTCGACACATTTGACAATTTAATCAACAACATCTTTTTTAATTCTTGGCCAAAAGGATTTGTTTCTTACCACTGCAATTGTTTTATGGTAACCAGGATGTCCGACATATGGAACATTATGCATTTATTTTAATACCAAATTCCTAAGTTCTTCGGAACCAGGAACATAAATTCTATTTTTATGCATAATTAATCCATCTTCCTTCATCTCATATTCTTTAATTTTCTTTTGTACATTTTCTTACTGTAAGCTTTCTTTTACTTGTAGGTAATGTTGATCTGTAACAACAACATCTAAATTTTTTCTCTTTAAATTTGATTGATGCATACTAATGGCTGTAACATGCATGATATGTACTCTTCTACTAAGTGCATCAACAACTTTATTTTCTTTTCCTTTGATATGCTTGATGTCAAAATCATATTCACTTAAAAATTCCAACCATATCATTTTCTTGGAATTCAAAGTTGGTTGTTCAAAAAGATATTTCATACCACTATGGTCTATTCTTAATTCAATTCTCTCCCCCATGAGATAATGCCTCCACATCTTCAATGCATGAACAATGGCAAAAAGTTCCAAGTCATGTGTGGCATAGTTCCTCTCATGTTCCTTAAGCTTTCTGGACTCATAACCAATGACATGTCCGTTTTGAGTGAGGTCCACCAAGTCCTTCCTTGCATGCATCTGTACATACCACACAACTTTCATTTGGGTCAACAATATTTAAAACAAATGCGCTAGTAAGTAATTATTTCAACAAATTAAAGTTCTCTTTGCACTCAACTATCCAATCAAATTTAATTCCCTTCTTTTGAAAAGAAGTGATGGGATGAGAAATCTTAGAGAACCATGCTATAAACCTTCTGTAGTAACCAACTAGTGCCATAAAATATCTAACTTCTGAAACATTCCTAGGTGCTTGCCATACTCTAATGGATTCAATCTTCTCTGGATCCACTACTATACCTTGTTCTGAAATAAGGTGTCCCAAGTAAAGGATCTGTTCTCGGTAAAAAGAACACTTACTAAGATTGGCATACAACTGATGTTACCTCAACACTTGCAATACCAATCTTAGGTGATGTTCATTCTCTTCCTCTGACTTAGAATAGATAAGTATTTCGTCCAGGAATACTATGACAAACGTATCCAAATAATTTCTGAATATGCCATTCATTAAGCACATAAAGACAACTGGTGCATTGGATAGTCCAAATGGAGCCACTACAAATTCATATTGCCCATACCTGGTTCTAAAGGTTATATTATGGATGTCTTCTTCCTTGATTCTTACATGATGGTATCCTGATCTCAAGTGTGTCTTCGAAAATATCTTTTCTCCTCTTAGCTGATCAAAGAGGTCATCAATTCTAGGTAGAGGATATTTGTTCTTCATAGTGTATTTATTTAGCTATCAAAAGTCAATACACAACCTCATTGTTCCATCCTTATTTTTGACAAAGAGTACTGGTGCTCTCAAAGGTGAAACACTTGGACGTATGTACCCTTTCTTTAACAATTCTTCCAAATTCATTTGTGATTTTTTAAATTTTGGTGTACTCATTCTGTAAGGTGTTTTTGATACCGGGGCATCTCCTGGCACTAAATCAATAGATAAATCCATATCCCTCTATGGTGGCAATCTTGGTATCTCTAGGAATACATCTTCAAATTCTTGTAGTACCGAAAACTCTTCAAGGCTTGGCCAGTTTGTCTTTTTTGGCTCCTCCACATGGGATGCATACAATTGACATCCTTTTCTGAAACATCTCTTCAGCTATAAGACTGAAATATCCCTTATAGAAATGGATCGTGTAACTCCTTTCACAATGCTCTCCTTTCCTTCTTCATCAATACATGTAAATGTCTTGTTATGATAATCTAGGACAACATGATTCTTGTCCAACCAAACCATTCCAATTAGAATATCACAATACCCCAATGGTACAATATTTAGGTCAATATTAGTATTCAGTCCGTTCATACTTATGGAACAACCTTTGACCATCTCATCAATCCTTATTTTGGCTCCAGTGGCTAGATGAACCAAACTTGACTTTTCAAGCTTACTTTTCTCCAAATGTAATATATCCACTATTTTAGGATCAATGTAACAATGACTTTCTCCTGAATAAATTAAAATAGAAACAAGATGACTAATGATCTTACCTTCCAGCTCGATCATATTGGATTGGTACTATGCTTTTCGATCATCTAAGGTTGCATATATTCTTCCCATGTCTTCTACTGTTGTAGCCTCTTGGATGTTATGCACRGTCTTCACTTTTTCTTTTCTGTGAGGGAAATCCTTGTGCATGTGATCTTCTTTGCATCCCCAACATTGGATTGGTGGTCTTCCCCTTTTTCCCAAGGAKTCTTCTCTCTTGGATTCATCCTTAGTAGGCTGGTATGGATGATTTTTATTTGGTATATTTCTATTGAAAGGAGGTTTGAAGCCTTTCTTTCTTTGGTCACACTTCCCCTTCTTCTTATCCTTCCAATATTTCTGCAAAGACTCTTTACCTCACAGGTGTGGTCATGAAKCCCAAAGTTGATTGGAGAAAAAGAGTATGAAGGACATTGTAATTGCATACAAAACCTCCATATATTGATATTCMTCATCATGAATTTTCCAATAGTAGGGGGCACACCACGTGGTTCCTCAAGGTTGAGAAGTTATGCCCTCTTAAAGATGAAATCCCCAAAGTATGGTCAAATAATTTACAAGTTGGCCCTGAATTCAAGTAAAGGAGGTACTTGGAAAAGTATAAATACACATTAAGAACCTCTCATTTTCATAATTCAATCTTATGATCTCTTAGCACAACATTGGAAGATAATTTCAGAGGGAAGATGATGTGAATAAGGGAGAAATTCCAAGGGAATATGAAGTCTTGTGATGATGTGTTCTAAGGTATTTTTTTTAAAGGTCATCTTACCATTTTTTCTATAATGATTGATACAGTGAAAATTGGAGGATGCTCAAAAGAAATATCAAGGTACTAGTGGTACAAATTTTAGCTTATGGGCCATTGTAATTTTTTAGATATAGTCTATGTAAGATAGGGTGTTTGAATAGTCTTGTAACTAGTCTCAAACATGTGTTTTGGGTAAAACATTCATAAATTATTCATAGAGGATCCCAATTATGTGAGACAAATTACATTGGAAAGAGTATGTATGTGGCATGTTGTACAAGTTTTCTCTCCAAAATAGGCTAGAATTCAGGAAGGTCTTCCATTTTCGCTATAACTAGTTTTTAGGGATGATTCAAGGAACTAAACTTGGAGGGATTTCATAAATGATATCAAAGACGATAGGGTACAAGTTGTTGGAAATACTGTCATTGATGTATTTTCATTAATGTCAACAGTCTATGACGCACATGAAGCTCAGAAGGGAAATCACATTGCAGAAACGTGATCGAGATCAAAATCCCCACAGGACAAACCATGACCATTAGATACGCAAGCGCTAGATCAAGGGCAGGGATTGATTGCATAGCGCGAAGGGAGAATTAAAATACATGTTATTTCCAATCTCACAATTAGTCTAGATCATCAGATCTCATCGAATTAAAGATCGACAACTGTGGTTGATCCACCAACAATCGCACAACTTCAAATTGTGGAGTTTGGGCGACGGACTAAACCACACGCAAGTTATAGTTCCACAATCCACATTGACCCTTGGATCAAATTGAGTGGAAGGATAGAGTAAGTCATGAACCATAGATCATGGAAGTGACATACGCATGGTCAGCCAGGCTTTGACCACTTCGTGTAAAATYGACCGAAGGAAATGTGCATGAAGGAATTTTAGTCGAAGCCGAAGTTTCGAAGTGAACGTGAGCCATCCGATCGTAGGTAACTTTTTGGGAAAAAGAAGATACATTGTATTTAAACCAAAGCAAAGTAGCATTGTAGAAATATTGAGTTGTCGATCTAAAATCACGATCAACAAACAACATTCATTTTGGGTTAAGAGTTGTGAGGAGGTTACACTTCGGGTAAAATGAGAAGTAGCAAAGATGAAGGTTGTAGCCATGAAGTCCTAAAGTAAATGAGGACCATCGGATCTGGACAATACATGATGATCATTGGATCAGAATAGTGGTCAAACTTTGGCGCTGACCACTTTGACAGAAAAGGGTTGAGAACAAGTAAGATCACCCGAAGGCCGAATTCACGAAGTGGACATGAGTCGTTCGATATGAAGAATACTTTGGGAATAATCTTTATCATTGGATCAAGGAAAGTAGAAGGATAGGATAAGCAAAGCAAAGGCCTCATATCCTGAATACCCGAATTCTTGATAGTCGTTGGATTGAGTTAATCCTTTTTGGGTTAAAGAAGGACCGTTAGATCTAGGATAAGAACATGTGCCACATGAGGAGTTCCACGTCAAAAATTTACATAACTCCAAGAGTTTGTACTTTGAGAGT
>JASDQU010206597.1:14787-28555 GCA_032191745.1 Picea mariana
CTCATGATTCCCTGATCTCGTCCTCACTTCATTCTATTTCAGTCAGTTAACTGAAGCCTGAGAGACTAGTTAATTCGGACTAGGTGGCAGGTCACTCACATAATTGCCTGAGAGACTAGACTAGGTGGTAGTTTACTCCCGTAACTACTGGTATGTGTCTATATCACTCTAGACCACCACTATGGTGCAATGGATTCTTCTCCAATGCACATTAGTTGAGTTATACATAGTATATCATGTCTAAATTATTATTCATTCATTTGCTTAATGAGAATTATTCCATTGTTTCTCTCATGCTTCTCTTTTCTCACATTTTCGTTGCAAATTATGTATGTCATTTTGATAGCTAGATATATTGTGTGCAGTTTCAACACATTTACATGGTATCAGAGCTGATGGACTGCCAGGGAAAAGACACAGCAGATTATTTTTTCAGGTATCGAAGATTGAAGACAATGGAAAAATGGAGTTTCCAAAATAATTCATTCTTACATCGTACAATTTATTTGCATGGAAGGAGAGTATGATAATGCATCTTCGAGGTAGAGGATTATACCGGCTAACCATGAACATAGATACTGAGCCCACATCATCCATAGTTAAATACAAGTATCTAAATTGAATGGATGAAGCGTTTAAAACTATTTGCAGTCTCATTTCTCCTTAACTCCTCTTTCACATATCCTCCTGTAAAACCCCTAATGAAGCCTGGACCACCATGGAATGGATTTTTGGAAAACAAGATGAGATGAGGGACACATGCTCGAGGTGGAATTGCCCACCTTGGATCCAAAAAATTCAACAATATCCAAGATTTCTTTACCAAATATAAGGATTTGTTGTCACAACTCAAGGCTTGCGGGGTTGATAAATATAAGGAGGAGAAACTAATGTTTCTAACCATTCTCTCCAAACTTGGTCCAAAATAATCAGTATTTGTATCTACATTTCATTTAGTTAGGCTCACCTCTGGAACCACTTGGACAATTCGCTCTCTTGAGGCCTTTATCGAGTCTCTTACACAAGAGAAAAACAAGCTCATCAATATGGGAAAAATCAAAGGCCCAAAGGCACATGCACTTACTGTGCAAGATGATAGAATTCATCAATATCAGAAATCTAAAGAAAAATACAAAAGGAAAGCACATGCAAATCCAAAGAAGGAAGGGTACTCAAAACCCTTCAACGATGCCTCTGGATGCAAAGGTGGAAATGGAAGAAAAGGGGAGAAATGCACTTACTGCCATAAAGGATTCCATCAAGAATCCACATGTATGCAGAAAAAAATAGATTTAATGGACCAAATACTTCAGAAAAATAAACTTGGAGATCGCATCACCAAGGGTGCCAAGAAGAAGAAGCCAAAAGATCATAATCCCAAGAAAGGCAATTCTAGCCATGCTTTGATTTCCATCAACTCCTCTCCCAATCCTTGGATCGTAGATTTAGGTGCATCACACCACATGGAAGCCAAAAAAGAAGCCTATTCTTCATTGGATGCATGCAAAGGTCGTCATATTCTGATGGGGGACAACTCTCCATTCGAGGTCACCGACAAAGGAAGAATTGAACTCACAAATGGAAGCTTCAAGAATTTGCTACACGTTCCCAAACGTTTCTTCAATCTTCTCTCTTTGTATCAAATGAAAAAATACGACACCGAAAAGAGAGTCATATTCACACTTGATGCACTGGATATCTATGACATGCAAACCAATTCGAGGGTTTCTACTGGTGAGGTAAATCATAAATCTAGACTCTACACATTTTCTAAATTTATTGAACCAGATTTTGCATTACTTCCTACCCATGCTAATGAAAGAAGTAGGATATGACATGAAAGGTTTGGGAATTTAAATTTCATATATATGCAATAGATTAGCAAGAAGGGAATGGTTGATGGTCTACCTAGCATCCACTTTTCCAAAGGAATTTGTGAGGGATGTATTCTTGGAAAACACCCTCAAGAGAAATTCGAGAAAGGAAAGACTCAGAAGGCTTCCTTTCCTTTAGATCTGATCCATAGTGATCTCATGGGCACTTTTCCGCATCCATCAATCAACAAAGCAAGGTACGTGCTCATTTTTGTTGATGATTTCTCACGCTTCACATGGATTTTCTTTGTCAGGAAAAAATCATAGGTCTTTCAACACCTCAAAGATTTCAAATCCCTTGTTGAGACACAGTCACAAAAGAAAATCAAAGTCCTCTGAACATATAATGGGGGAGAATATGTCAACCATTAGATACATAATCATTTTCATGAAGACAAGATTCAGTTGCAACACACGATGCCTTACACTCCATAGAAAAACAAAATTGCTAAGCAGAAAAATAGATCTCTAAAAGAGATGGCATATTACATGCTACATGCAAAGTCACTGCCACAAAGATTATGGGATGAAGCACTTAATTGTGAAATCTACATCCAAAACAGATCTTCCCATAGATATATCAAGGATAAGACCCCCTATAATGCTTGGAGTGACCTCAAACCGGAAGTGACCCACTTCCGTATTTTTGGTTCACGTGCATGGGCTGGGATTCCCTCTAAGAAGAGGAAGACACTTGATCCCCATAGGACATAGTGTATCTTTGTTGGATACCCTCACAGTGTGAATGGATATAGACTCATTGATATTTCCTCAGACCGTCTCATCATTGAGCGTAGTGTCCAATTCGAGGAAAGTGTCTCGCATGTACCTCAACAGTCGCATGAAGACACTTTTGTTCTTCCACGTGTTAGAGATGATGGGCATGCACATGCTGAATCTTCTTCAGATGAGATTTCTGATTCATAGGATTCATATGATCCAGACATAGAGTCAGTATAGTTAGATGCAGAGTTAGTGCATGAAGATGCAGATGTAGAGCCAAAGCAGAGGCCCAAGTCGGCCAAGACTACTCTTCAAGATGCATGAGTGTTGGCACAGGGGAAAAATTAGGGTTCAATGCTACAACAACGCACCAAAAAAACCCTAACTACCAGCCCTTTCGGCAACACCTGCAAAGCAGATGAAGTCTCACCCGAGGTAGAGGCAGGGGTGGTTGTAGGACTCAGGTGTCTGTAACCTTAGCTAGGACACAAATCTGTGATTACAATATGCTTAGCACAGTTAGTTCATCATTATTTATCCAATATGTACTTCGCAAATAAAGCAGAGCATCACAACATTCACCCAGATCTAATGTATTTAAGAACTTAGCATAAAGAAATGGATCAGATCTAGCAGAGTCAAGCACTAAGCACATTCACCTGTATCAGATCTAGCATCCATATTCATCATAAGCACAAATCATAAACAGATCTATCTATCTATCTATATCAAGCACTTAGCAAATAACACATAAATGCACCAACACATCGCACAAAGAAGAATAATGCAGTATTTACGTGGTTCACACCCACTCTGGGGCTACGTCCACCAACTCTTCTTCTTTATTATCTTCAATCAGTCATCTACATGCATAGAGCCACAAAGGCCTTACTCCACATAAGACAGGAGATCTGCGCAGCTCGCTAGATCCAGGGATGATTTTAAGGATGGAAATTTATTTTAAAATGCAGAAACCTTGGCGAATCTTACTAATCCTTCATATGCCAACTATAAATGTTTGGCGATATTTTTGTAAAAATATTCAAATTTCTAAGGATTTTATATAGTTTTTATAAAATTTTGGCGATTTTAAAGGTAAAATAATTTTATCCTATAGAATTTGGACGAATCATTTTTAAAATAGCGAATCTCGTTTTTGGAAAAACCATGGAATATTAGCCCATGAGAGAAATTTAGCCCCTAAAATCATCCATGGCTAGATCCTCCTTCCTTGCGTTACAACACGAAGCCCTTCACAGTCTCTTACAATGAGTTGCGCTTAGCTCTGCAAGTCTCACACAGTATGCACAAAGCCTTACAATTCTTAATCACACAGATCCAACTTTTAGCACTTAGCCAACTTGCACAAATATTCTTCTTACATTTCCTAGCCTTCTATTTATACATAGAAAATAGGACTAAACGTGGGTAAACCCATGGGCTGACATCCCATACCCATTACATATTTCCAAATCCCAACAAAGACCCAAAAAGGGGCCGAGATCCCGCGATCTCTTCTTCTTCTTGCACTCCATCTTCGACAGGCTCTCGAAGTCCCAAAATAGGTCAAACTTGACCAGGGATCTCCCAAAACTTAGTCAAGGGCCAACATGCCCCCAACCCTCACCTCTAACTCATCCCGAGTCACTCTGGTCTGACTAGTTCTGCTTCGAATGCCTGTTGTTCTACGACTTCCTGTTCAGCGAACTCTTGGATGACTACATTGTTTATAGGTTACTCTAGATGCTGTTCAACTGTAGTGACAAATTGTTCTAGCTCTTCTCCTTGGCCTTCTACCTTTGTAAACAATTGATAGGCCTTGTCTTGTACGGGTTGGAGTTTCTGAGTTACCTCCATAACTTTGCTCTGGATAGTATGGATTTGTTGTTGTACAGTGCGTTTCTCTTGGGAGCACTTCATTATTTACACAGATGACAGGGACTGCGCCTGTATCTTTTCGGCTTAATACTTCACCTCTTGGAGCTGTGACTCTAGTGCCTTCAGTTCCGGGTTTTCTGTGAGTTGTTCATAGGTCTGGGTACTGCGATCAGTGAGTTTCTTACCTTCCATGGTAAGATCTTGTTGAGTCTCCATTTTGACACTTCTAATTCCCTATATTACCCCTTATCTAAGTCTATTTTACCTATGCCATGTGTATCTAATTGATTCTTTCTTCCATAAATACACTTGATTACCTTGTTCATGTGCATAAGGGGTAAATTATGATTAAGGCATGATTTGTTTAGTTTTCTTGAGTTAATTCGATTAAAATGATTTATTTTGTATGATCCTAATCACTGTGACTCTTAATCAACATGATACGGTACCCAGTCTATTCTGGTACCAAGGCTCCACCTATTCCAGTACCAGCCTGTGCTAATCCGGTACTAGACATAATTCAAATTTTTTGAATGTTTCTAGAAGAAAATATGGCTCATGGGTTTTGTCCAGAGTGATGTTTTCATGTGGACACATGATTCATAATTCACCCATATCACATGTGTGGACCTCCAGCTCAGGGGAATGATTATGCCAAAATTAGAAAAACAACTCAAACTGCCGACTTGCACCTCGATTTCCGTGCATATGGTATAAGATATAGAAATTATAATACATGGGTTTTGTCCAGAATATGGAAAATTGAGTATCTCGGGGGCAGTTTTTCAAAATTAGAATTTTTTTGGGAGATATGGGTGGGGGACTAACTCGAATCTGCCCAAATTGTTAAAAAACACAGATTTTTGGGATTTATCCTAAAATTGTAAAAATTGTTTTCTTAGTTTGGGGATTCGGTTTCATCCATTCCTCCATGGATTTTATGTATAAATAAGACCTCATAGGTCTGAGTAGGGAGGAATTATTATGATGTAATATTGGTTCTTGAAGGAAGATGAATTTTTATGTTGTAGGGTTGATTCTTGAAGACTGTGGATTGTACCTCTGTTTTTCTCAAGTAATGATATAAATTGCAGTTAATGGAATTGATGCGTGTTATCCGACCTTTCTTTCTGTAAGTTTATTTTAAAGATACCTTGTTGGTATGGCAAGGGCCCACCAACCCAACCAAGGTAAGCTTCTTTGCATTTACTGTATATATAATTCTAGTTTGTGTATGGATGAAATCATTTTTGTTTTGATCATAAACATCTAACTTTATTTCTGTTTTTCCTTAGTAAACATTTGACAAAATACAATAAAGATGTGTGGCAATTGTGAGTGACTGAGGGAGCATTTTTGGAGTGCAATATAGATTTCTGGAGTGTAATATGGTTTCATGAGTGCAACATAGATTCTTGAGTGAATATTTGTTATCCTTGTATGTGTGTGTGGACAATCATTTGATAGATTTAATGTTGTAGTGTTGTTTCTATCTTGCAAATCTAGGGATAATCAAGACCTCCATATCTCACCCTACATGTGCCTAAAATGGAGTGTCTTCCTTCACATGTGATTTCCTCTAGCATTGATTGATGTTTTCCTTTGAGCATATGCAGAGTATTGATTGTTTTAATTGCTACAGGGAATAAGATCTGATTTCATTTCTTCATTTCATGAGCCATCAATGAACAGGTCCATCACCTAAGCAAGAGTCTTTTCAATTGAGTATTTGTCTGAGAGTTTTGTTATCAGTTTTAATCTTCTGGTTTGAAGTTGTGTGAAGAATGTTATCATTGAAGTGTGCCCATATTTGCTTGCTAGTTTTTGTTAAGGGTAGTAGCCACATATAGCTAAATCAAAGTCCATCTTTCCACTTCATGAGCTTGTAAATGGACAAGGCATTATTTGAGAAAAATCTTTTGAGTGCATTGCAATTTTTTCTTTCTAATTTCTGAATTGTGTGAAGAGCGTTATCTTTGAAGTGTGAAAACAGAGTATTGGTTTTTAGATGGTTTTCTTGATTGAACTATACTCATCAGACATAAGAACCTATCTGTTATTGGCACATATAGTGCATCAACTCTACTGATTACGAATCCCAGTTGATAATTTATGTTTGGTAATATATTATGCAAATAATTTCACCAACAGATCCTTTATCCTTTCAACTGCGCTCCAGGCGGTTTCTTCTCTTTGGTCTCTTACATCCTCTGGGGTCTCAGGTACAGTGCGTCGCTCCAAATCTGCTATGCACTGTTGTAGCTACTAGATGGCTTCTGCGAGTAGGTTCACTTGTTGTGTAACTCGGTCTTCTGCCTTGATTTCTAAGATTGTCATAGAGCGAAGTGCTCTGTTGACCGCTTCTTTTACTTCGAGTTGCTCTGTGAGCCACTATTACTTTCTTGTTGTAGTTGCACCTTTTCTTCATCAAACTTTGCTTGGAGAGCAAGCTTTTCCTGTTCTCTAGTAGTGAGTTTCTCTACGAGTACTCCTTGTAATTGTGTCAAAGCCTGGGTGGATTTCTCTGTTTCTTCCTGTTCTCATCGAAGGCGAGCTTCCACTGTATCGGCTAAGAAGTGGAGTTGAGTTGGCTCATCTCCCAATTTTGGTTCTCTGGGGGCAGTGGAGACTGCATGGCTGGACTGTAGGGCCTGTTGTACCCCTAGGAGTTCAGTCTCAGTTCGATCATACATCTCTTCTTGCTTTGCTTCTTGTTTCTCTGCTATTTCTAGTGAAGCATCTTGCATGGATGCTATGAGGAAGTCAAAGTCATCGGAGGTGAGGACGGTCTGCATCTTGGTCACGGTGGCCTTCGATGTCTTCCGAGAGGAAGGTTTTGGAGGCAAACCTTTCCTCTTCTTCAGGGGATCAACCTTGTCTCCTTACCTCTATTCAACTTCTTTGTCATATAACTCTTCACCATCACCTCCTTGCTCTGGTGATATGGAAGCAGTCTTCACAGATGCATTGTCTAATTCTTGGACCTCTTCGGTCTTCTTTGTTCTACTTGGTCCAGGTGTATCCTGTGCTATTTTTGGGCTGTCGATGTTAGATATCTCCACAGGGTCTGTTGGAATAAGGAGGTTCACCGACCGGTCCTTTGTGATCTCCTCCAAGTCCTCCTTCATCATCTTATAGTAGGACTAAAGTTGTTTCTTGTGTTTGTCAGCGTTCACTATGAGGTAAATAAAATGTCGATCTGTGCTGAACTTCATCGAAGGCCTGAATCGGTGCAGAGTGTTTTGAGTCATGCGAGGCTTGGACTGTATGGATATCTTCTCCTAATTATAGTAGGTATGAAAAACAACATTTGACTGCCACTGTTTATTCATGTTTCTTGAGTACCACAGTGTACTAAACTTTGCAGCCATTATTTCAAATGGCTTGATGTCTGAGAAGGTCGTACCTTTCGGCATCTCCCATGCAATAAAATCTATAAGGATCAAGAGCCAGTTGAAATGAAATTTGTATCCTTGATCTTGTGCTTCTCTGAAGTCGAATTCCAATTGGTTCACTAGGCACTTCACTGAGTTCATCTAAAGGCCTTCCGCGCACTTCCCTGCGAGGTCGACTACAAAACTGGTGACTTGGGTGGGTCGGTTCTTTCGCACTAACTTCCCTGCAATTAATTGACAGGCAAGGCAGACTACACCACTCTAGACAGAAGCTACCTTGTAGCCTTGTGTTCCCTTCTCGACATCTCCATAAGTGTCCTTGATCTTCTGTGCTAGAGTGTGATCCATGGATTTTCCGAGGTAAGACTCTTGTGGATCAGGTCCTTGCATACTCAACCCTGTGATCCGATTGATCAGTGTCAGATCAACTATTATACGATGGTTTAGCCACAAATAACTGCCATGGTAATAGGATAGAAATAACTTGACACATGCATTCACTTCCTGGTATCATCCGAAGTGGGGAATCTTTATGACGTTCAACAGGGTGGACTGCACGAGGTTCATAGTCCATGACTGGGGGATTATCTTTGAATTCTTTCCCTTAGTTATGGTCAGGTACTTATGTGGGGCGAGCATGTTATAGACTTTGTGATCTCCAAGGTTGAAGTCACTAAACTTCAACGTTGCAATCTTATCTTGGTTTGCTCGAACTGCACGTATCCCCTTCGAGAGGTACACCATAACGAAGGTGTATTTGAAATATCTTGGCACACTGTCTCGATTTACTACGCTACTCAGGGGTGGAATATAGGCGAATAATATGGTCGGGATCAATTTGGCATTCGCTAGATCATCCTTGTGCTTAGTTCTCTTTTCATCAGATGGTCGGGATGGTTCATCTCCATGACCAGTGGACGGAGAGGCTGGTAATCCTCTCGTCGATGATTCTTGTACACCTATAGACATCGACATGACTCTCTTAGTCATGAGGTCGATTAGAACTTCTTCAAAAACTTTCTCTACAACGCTCAACTCATTCAACATACACACTCGGGGTTAACAATATTGGGTTCAGGGAATAACTTAGACACAGTAATGGGATAGAGAGCTAGAGCATGATGATCACTGTCTAAAATCAACTTAGTCTATGGGCTCAAACTCTTAGTTGGAAAAAGTTTTCTCGGTGCATGGCGCAATGGGATAAATAGGTAACTCGGCAACAGGTTTCTTGCAATGGGTATGAAGCCTTCATTAACTCTGTTCTATCCATTATGGCGTGGTCCCAACAGTTAGATGGTGAGATGTCTATCCATAAATTCCTTTCTACCCATTCAGAGTGGTGGTCTAACGGTTATAATGCCCACAACGACTATATTTCTTTGCCATGGAGAAGTGTCGTGTGTCGTTGTTCTGATATCCTGACGAAGCTCCAATTTTGTGAAATTTCCTTCTGCGAGGTTCCCTCTGGAACCTTCTGCAACTTGTCGATCTTAGCTCTCTTCTTACATAGCTTTATAGCTTTTTTCCTAGTGAGCTTCATCTCGGTAGGCGTTTTTCCATTCTGATTCTTATCTTCTTTTGGCATAGGTACTTCGTGCTGTTGAGATTTTTTCTTAAGATTTGAGGGTGATCCTTCTTCTTTATTTGGAATAGGTACTTCAATCTTCTGTGTGTCTTCTAGTGTTTTTTCAACTTCGACATACAGGTCTCTGGTGTTAAATAGCTTCGATTTGTTCTTCTATTCTTCAATCAAGTGTGCGATCCTTCTAGTCATGAAGTCTTTTAACTCTTGCTTCTTCTGCTCTAAAACTTATTATTCTTCTTGCCTTCCGGCCTGATCTCTTTCAATCCAAGGTTTTCCTAGTATCATGGTAAATGGGGCACTATTATCAATAAATTTAATAATCTCAAAATATTCCTCTGTCAAAGTTCCATTGGCAATCATAGGTATTTGAGCGAGCTTCCCACATAGATTTATCAACTTTCCTTTGAATAGGACTATTCCTTCTAATGAAGGAATCATAGCAGGCCTCACTATAGCTTCCCAAGTTCTCTATGTCATGATATTCATCTATGTTTCCTCATCTAGAACACAGTCAATGTTGAAGTTTCCTATTCCTGCATCAAGGCATTCTTTTTCTTTGAAGATCTTTGATAATATGACATGTCGATGGTCATTCAGAGTTTCTTTCATCTGCAACAATACTTTCTCTGATTCTTTCTTGGATTCTGTCACAATCTTAGTTTTTGGATCTGCCTTAGGGTTTTCTTCTCATGTTCATTTCTTCAATCTTAGCAATCATTCTAGGAAAATCCAATACTTCATGGTCCATAGCTTTGCAACAAAGACAACTAGGTCTTCTCCCAAGGCATTCCTTAGCAAGATGTCTCGGTTTTCTGCAACTGTAACACAGGGTTAATCCTCTCTTTGTTTTAAATGATCCCCATCCTTTCCTATAATGTGTGCTAGGATCATGGTAGGTAACCTACAAACATTTCTTTCTAGGGTCCTGCATACACTTATTAGTCCAAACATTATTTCTATGCATAGGTATAACATATTTTTCACTATTCTTATCAGATCTACTCATATCAAATCTTATTTCATCTATTAATACCCTAGTTTTCAAGCTAGGATAGAATCTATCAAACATACCTAGATCCATACTATTGAAACAAAAATTTCCACTTATCTCACTTCTATAGAGCACAAAGATTTCAGATCTATAACTTTCCAATATTCTTACCTTTGTCAGAGCACAACGCTTTCAAATCTTACCTCTTTTAATAAAAAAAGTCTCAGTTTTTCCTTTCTCAGAGAACAAAGATTCCAGATCTTACCTCTTTTCTTCAGATCAAACTTCTTTTCCTTATCACAGAGCTTGTCAAACTAAGTAGAGTAATGTGCACTAGGTCAATAGATCTATGCACAGAGATCTCACAATTTCAGGTTGGATCTTTGCACAAAGCTTCTTACTTCCTCAGTTCCCAACAATCACAGTTTCAAGTCCCAACAACGAAACCATTTGTTGGCACAGGGGTAGACCCAGGGTCCAACACTACAACAATGCACAAACAAATCCCTAACTACCAGCTCTTTCAGCAACACCTGCGAAGCAGATGAATTTTCACCCGAGGTAGAGGCAGGGGTGGTTGTAGGACTCAGGTGTCTGGAACCTTAGCTGGGACAAATATCTGTGATTACAATACTTAATAGAGCACTTAACACAGT
This sequence comes from Picea mariana, assembly GCA_032191745.1. Lineage (NCBI taxonomy): Eukaryota > Viridiplantae > Streptophyta > Pinopsida > Pinales > Pinaceae > Picea > Picea mariana. The sequence goes on from JASDQU010206597.1 coordinate 25,893, forward strand.
TAGTTAATCATTATTTACCCAATATCTACTTTGCAGATAAAATAGAGCATCGCAACATTCACCTAAATCTAATGTATTTAAGCACTTAGCATAAAGAAATGGATCAGATCTAGCAGATTCAAGCACTAAGCACATTCAACTGTATCAGATCTAGAATCCAGATTCATCATAAGCACAAAGCATAAACAGATCTATGTATCTATATATATCAAGAACTTAGAAAATAACACATAAATGCACCAACACATCGCACAAAGAAGAATAACACAGTATTTACATGGTTCACCCCCACCCTTGGGCTACGTCCACCAACTCTTATTCTTTATTAGCTTCAATCAGTCATCTACATGCACAAAGCCAAAAAGACCTTACTCCACATAGGACAAGAGATCTGTGCATCTCGCGAGACCTCCTTCCTTGCGTTACAGCATGAAGCCCCTCATAGTCTCTTACAATGACTTGTACTTAGCTCTGCAAGTCTCACATAGTATGCATAAAGCCTTACAATTCTTGATCACACAGATCCAACTCTTAGCACTTAGCCAACTTACACAACTCTTCTTCTTACATTACCTAGACTTCTATTTATACATACAAAATGGCCTAAACATGGGTAAACCCATGGGTCGACATCCCATACCCATTACATATTCCCAAATCCCAAAAAGGGGCCGATATCCCATGATCTCTACTTTGTCTTGCGCTCCATCTTCGAAAGGTTGTCAAAGTCACAAAAGTAGGTCAAAATTGACCAAGGATCTACCAAAATAGGTCAAACTTGACCAAGGATCTCCCAAAACTTAGTCAAGGGCCAACAATGAGATCTTGTTTGGGATCCAAATGATACTTGGAGGACTTGATATGATTTCGAGGAGCCTCCTCTTGCACTCACTGCCACTAAATCAATACCACCTAGGATTGTTTTCTTGGTTTAGTCTTTAGAACCACAGTCCTATGGCGAGGCTGCTGGAAATCCCTTTTGGGAATCCACCATGTAGGAGGAGTACAAATCCCTCCTTGAGAACCAAACTTGGGATCTAGTTCCCTTTCCTTCAAGAAGGAAACTTGTTAGGTGTAGATGAGTCTACAAGACCAAGAGTGCAGTGAATAAACATGTTATCATATAAAAAGCCAAGCTAGTTGCCAAAGGATTCAACAAGTGCATGACATTGACTATGATGAGACCTTCGCTCTAGTAGAGAAGATGGAATCCATACGTTTGGCACTTTCCATTGCAGAAACCAAGGGATGGGAAGTCCATCATATGGACGTGAAGAATGCATTTCTTCACGGCAATTTCTCTGAGGAGATCTATATGGAGCAACCCCAGGGATTTATGAAGGATTCATATTTGGTATGTCGACTGAAGAAGTCTCTTTATGGCCTCAAGCAGGTCCCAAGGGCATGGTATACCAATATAGACTCCTATCTACTATCAAAAAACTTTGTACGTTGTAAGTCAGACCTGAATTTTTACATGCTCAGGACGACTGATTCACTTATACTCCTAGTTCTATATGTTGACGATTTATTGATCATTGGTTTCTCGACTTCATCGATTTTTGTAGTTAAGAGGATTATGCATGAAAGGTTCTTTCTGATGGACATGGGTTCGATGCATTTCTTCCTTGGACTTGAGATCAACCAGGATGCATCATGCATCAAATTGTCTCAGGCCAAGTATGCATAAGATCTCCTTAAGAGATTTCAGATGACTGAATGCATGTCTTCCCCAAATTCTTTCCTATCAGGTGTCATACTTGAGGATGGCGGGGACACTCCACTGGTTGACAAAACAATGTACAAACAACTAGTGGGGAACTTGTTGTATCTCACACACTCTAGACCATACCTCTCCCATGTAGTTGGAGCAGTCTCCAGGTTCATGCAGGAGCCGCATGAGATACATTGGAAGAATGAAAAGTGTATCCTTTGATACATACATGGAACCATCACCTTTGTGATTCATTATGCAACAAACTCTACATTGGACCTCATCGGGTTCACTGATTTTGACTGGGATGGCGATATGATTGATTGCAGGTCCACATCTCGTTACTCACTCAGTCTTGTTTCTGGGCCCATATGTTGGTCAAGAAAGAAGCAGGCTACTATTTATCTATCTTCAGCCAAGGAAGAGTACAAAAGGGTAGTTAACATAACCATTTAGGCTATGTGGCTACAACATTTTCTCACTGAGTTGGGAATTCAGTTTCATCAGTTGATTGTAATCTAGTGTGACAACCAGAGCACTTTGAAATTCTGTAGATATATAGTTCAGAGGCAGCAGACAAAGCACATTGAGATCCACATTCACTACATCTGAGATTTAGTACACAAGGGGATCATCGACCTGCAGGTTTTTCCTTCAGCAGAACAAACTACAGACATCTTCACCAAGACCTTCACTGAGCAGAAGTTCCATTCTCTACGCAGTCATCTTGGAGTGAAAGACACATTTTCTGTTAAGAACCAAACATAAATATATCATAGAAAAACCTCAGGAAAAGTAATCAACACCTTGAAAAAGAGATAATTTCAGATAATAAGCCTCTTCGAGGGGGCAACCTCCTTTTACCCCACTTAAATGTTCAAGTACAAGATGATTCAAAATGAAAATGTCTCCTTGGTATATATAGGAGACTAGGAGGTTTAATGGCCTA
>JASDQU010206599.1:0-26171 GCA_032191745.1 Picea mariana
GGAAGGATAAATTCTTTTGATGGTGCTTTCTAATGTATGTTATTTACAGGTCATCTCACCATTTTTGTTATAATGTTTTTTATATAATGATTCGGACTATGAAATTACTATGCCATTGTGAAAACATACCCAAGTATCTGTGGTAAAAAATTCATCTTGTGGGTCGTTGTAGTTTTGGAGTTACACTCCGTGGAAAATAGGGTTTGTGGCTAGTCCTAAAACTAGTCAAAAACAAGTGTTTCGGGTAAAAACGTCATAAATTATTCATAACAGATCGAAATTAAATGAGATAATTTTTTTTGGTTAGGGTAAAATATTTAGTATTTTGTCTATCATTTTCATATCAATTCAACAAATATTTCTTGCGGGGCACTCTCTACAATTTCACTCTCTAGAATAAGACAAAATTCTGCAAGGTATGTCATTTTTGCTATAAATCCTTTTATGAGAGGTTCCAAGTAGTGACACCTAGGGGAATTTCATAAAACAAACTGAAGAACATTGTGTATCAATTTCAGATATTTATAAGTTACAAGTTCAAAGTTATGATTACTTCGAGTCAGGGTTGTTGACTAATCCAAAACTAGGCATGTGAGACTAAAGAAAAGTTTGATGAAAACGCTAGTCTATTGGTGTTAAAGTTAAGGAAGGTTTGAATAATGTGATCATATACACGAGGTCTATTACATAGCTACAAATAATATTTGGATGATGAAATTGATGAGGGCTTTTGGTTGAGGCACATGTTGAGTACATGGTTGAGACAAGTAGTTGATGAGTTGGCACATACATGAGGTGTATATTTGATGATGTTGGTAAATATTGATGAGTCATAGTTGATGAGTAGTTGACACATGATTGCTACATACTTGGCACATAATTTGATGCACTTGTTTATGGTACAGGTTGATTATAGGTTGTTTGGTACATGTTGGTACATGGTTGATAAACTTGTTTATGGTACAGGTTGAGGTACAGGTTGATGCATGATTCAAATTTATTGGTACAGGTTTACAACAATATATCTCACAGTGATAGTGTGACAGTGCTTCCATCATTCTACTTCTACTTTAGGGTGACAGGATGGGACAATGACAGGTGGTTGTAGCCACATTTCGGTTGTAGCTGGAGAACATAGGGGTTTATAGCCTCTTTCTGGTTGTAGCTAGATAATTGGGGAGTTGGAGATTCCCTCAGGTTGTAGCCTGGGAAACTATGTTGTTGGAGCCTCCTTCCAGTTGTAGATGGAAAACAAAGGAAGTTGGTGCTTCCAATGAATGTAATTCTTCAGGACATGTAAGAAACAACATTCTGTGATTTTTTCTCGATTTGGGTTTCCACATAAAACACTTGTGTACAATGTATGTTTGTGATTGTTTGTCTATTACTTCTCATTATTGGACAATAATTCTACATTGATATAACATTTGAAGAAAAATGATCATAATTACGCTATTACTGATTCACCCCCCCTCTCAGTAATCCATCACTTGAGTTTCAAGGTTGATGGACATTTCTAAATCTTAATTTTTCTACTGTGGGTTATTAGTATTTTTCTGTTTGCTTTGTAGTTTTTAGGATAACGATGTAGACTGGTTAGAAATAGATTTCTAGACTTAGTATGACAATATTATCATGTTTTTAGATGGCATGGTTTCCCTTTGGGCAAGCCAACAACCTCTAAGTTTTTTTGGGTTATTTTTTGAACATGGAATTGTTTCTATAGTTATATGTCTGCATATATTGTATTTTTTTGATAGAAACTCTTTGTTTACCAAAAAGACATTTAATTATTAAATTGTATGTATTAGTTATGTAACTAAAAATTATTAAAGTTTTTTATATGATTAAATCCAAAATCTTGACATTAGATATTGATAGAACACAATTCAACAATTTAAATGTTTTTTGGAACAAAATCATGATTAACTTTGTAATTTATAAAATTTAAAGAACAAAATAATCATTAGATTTGTAATTGGAATTAACTTATGCTGTGGAAAAACTAGATTTTTATTACAAACTCTTATACATTTGTTTCACAAACTATATTACCTACCTAATTTATGTACCCTATTATTAACTAACTTAACTCGTACATTATCTTAATATATACCTATCTAATTTATGTACCCCACAAACTTATGAATTTAAACACCCACGTTAATCTTTATTCTTAAAATTCGATATTTCATTTTGTTATTACATACATCGATATATGGGTGCCAAGATTTCCGAAATAATTAACGAATATTTTCATAAAATTTGTTAAAAAAATGGATCTACAACTATGATATACCCTATTATTAACTAACTTAATTCATTGTACATTATCTTAATATATACCTATCTAGTTTATGTACCCCACAAACTTATGAATGTAAACACCCACATCAATCTTTATTCTTAAAATTAGATATTTCATTTTGTTATTACATACTTCAATATATAGGTGCCAAGATTTCCGAAATAATTATCAAATATTTTCATAAAATTTGTTAAAAAAATGGATTTACAACTACACTATAACATTAACACTATAACATTAATGAATTAGTGTAGGGGAAATCTGGAATTACAAACATTGAAGCTTTTCATTCGACCAAAATGTGATCTTCCCTAATAAGCATAGGAACTTGTATCTATAAATGACTTTAATAAAAAATAATTATAAAGTTTTAATAAAAATTAATTATAAAGTTTTCATAGGGTAGTTCAAATAAAAGATATTGTCCATTACCAAAACAAATATTCAATGCAATAAAAAAGGCAATCCATATATAACAAGTGAGTTGCACTATGCTATAAAATGTCGTTGTAAATAGATGATGGACAAGAACCCTCATGACCATGACCATGACCTTCACCCTTTCCATTTTCACTATCCGTCGAATTCCATGCGTGAGTCTCGATATCCAATTCACTCATCATGGAAAACTATTAATATTGGTCTATAGAATTAAAGTTTAAAACAATCTTAAATTCGAATACAAAATTTACATTGACACTATATTCAAATTTTATTACGCATGACTTGATGCATATCATGAAAGATAAATTGTGGATGGGTGATATCACTGTGCAGGACATAAATGTATATGCCACTAACCAAAAAACATAATTAAGAAAAAACATGATTAACATTTTAAAAGATAATTTTTAATTTCAAATTACGTACATCTATTTTTATGATGTGGACCTATGAAATAGATGAAATCTTCAATGTTCCCTTAAAAAGACACTTAATTGTTGTTAACCATCATACACCCACATGATAGGATCATTGAGAGTCCCCTATAGAAATACACATAATTGTATGTTATCCATCATACAACTACATGATAAGGATCATTGAGACTCCCCTATACTTTGATCTTTGTTTAATGATATTAAAGTTTAAAAATTTGATTATTAAATGCATACGAATAGTTGTTTAAAAAAATGAGGTATAACTGAGACATAATCGTTAATTCAAAACTTGAACCTCGATTACTTAGAAAGACAAAAAAAAACTTGACATAAAACTAAGATAGTGGCCATAACCATAGGGATGACATTTTGTGATGTCTTGCACTTAGGATAAAATTGAACCTCATTCACAACCTTAGGCATCAAACTAAGATAGTTTCCATAACAATAGGGATGGAAGTGTGAAGTCTTGCACTTAGTTTTGTGATTTAATAGGCTCAACATTTTGAACAAAACCCTTGCCTTTATCTTTTATTTTTCATTTTAAAAAAATTATTAAAAAATCCATTAAAACTAGGATTCATCCGTATTTTCAATTTATAATAAAAGTTATAAAATTGTATTAGCTATACTAACTAGATCTCTCCCATTTAACATAAATCTAGAATGATGCTTTGTAATCAATCTAATGTAATCAACTAATCCTAGTTATATATTCATGTTATAAAAACAAAAAGACCAAATTTACATTGTTCAGTCTACATATATTTTAACTATCAATTAACAACTTATAAGAATAATAAGAATGCACATTTATATAGAATTCTACTTCACCTTAAGTCATATTTTGCATTTTTCATGTAATTAAAAATAAGAATCTCAAAGTATCATAGTGTAAGTCATTAATCTTCATGGGCCACTCTTGTAGAATATCAATGTGTCTATCAAGACACATCATGTTGTCTTAAAACATATATTAGTCTATTTCTCTTCCAAAATGATGAAACTGAAAGACTATCAAAGATAATGAATATTTTGAGACAAATTGCATTGCTCAATTAAATTGGAAGATCAAATAAGTTTAAACTACCTTCTTAAATACAAAAATATAACAGTTATATCATATTTAGGATGCTCAATTATCATACAATTTGTGTTGATGTGAAACATAAACCAAACATATAAATGTGGATCACAAAATACAATGACACCTCACAATGGTGCAAGATCATAATTGAAACACCTATAAATTTATGATAAATATGACGGGCTCTAAACACAAGCTTAATCTCTCATAGTTTAAGTAGTTTCCCATGACATGAGCATGAAGGATATAAAAAGCAATTATCCTCGTAATGTCCCTTTGTAGTTTCTTTCATCAAATATCACTTATCAAACCTAGATATTTTACTCCTTATTGAATAATACTAATGCTACAAAAGACACCATTTGGTAGAAATATCAATTGATTTACTCTCGCATCAATTTCGTTGATCAAGCAATGATACTACCACCTTAAATGCTCGCAATTTAGTGTGAGACCGTTGGTATGTTTCATCGATCTCATCTTGTGTAATGTGAGTACTATTTTTTTCCCATAAAAGAAAATATGTAGAACAATTTTATTCACTACAAATATCTATAAGATAGATTAAAATATATACAATCCACATCATACATTAAAATTGACGCTTTTTCATGAAATCAAACACTCACAATTAAATGTATCCATAATTGAACACACATTTTCACAAAATACCTTTCTCATGGACCTTAGGAGAGTTTGATATGGGTGGAGGAGAGGGTGTTCATGCCCTTTCACTTTGACTACTGCTAAGAGTCCCCATGTCACTAGATATGCGATCAATGAAAAAAAAAAAAAAAAATTAATGATTAAATTATTAATTCAGTTATAATTGTAAATAAAGTATATCAGACATTCACAATTAAATATATCCATAATTGAACACAAATTTACGTAAAATACTTGTACCATGGACCTTAAGAGAATTTGATATGGGTGGAATAGACGGTGTTCATGTCCTTTCACTTTGACTACTGCTTAGAGTCCCTATGTCAATAGATATGTGATCAAGGAAAAAAGAAAAAATATTACTGATTAAATTCATAATTCAGTTATAATTGTAAATAAAAAAATTATTTAGGCAAACAAGTCCTCTCATGGCTTAGTGCTAACCATTTCTAATCTTGTGTACATAATTTTATGATTGGAAAATCTATAGAAATATTTCTTTTAAAAAATGTATATTAAAAAATAAAACCAATATCATAAGCATCATCAATTGATTAGAAGGAATGGAACCAGTTTCTCTCACGCGAGGCAACACTTGGAGGCCATCAAAGAAAAGCCACACTTCATTTTTATTAAATCAATTGAGGAGTACATTATATAGGATGATATTTATTTTAGAGGGTCGTAACCAACCTCTAACAAATATGATCTAAATCGTAACTAATCTCCATTATTTCTAAGTGTCCCCTTTAATGGAGAAAGGATTGACATCCACACCTAACATCTCCCTAGACAGTGCAAATTCTATCTTCCCAAGAGGCTTAGTGAAAATATCAACATCATTTTCACTAGTATTACAATACATTAAAGCAATGTCATTAGACTACATATTTTCTGAAACAAAATGAAACTCAGTATCAACATGATTTGTCCTTATTTTCCAACTTGATTGAGCTCTGGTTATCACATTTGATTATTGTAGTTTTCCTTTGTTCTTCTCCAACATCTTGAAGCAGTATTATCAACCAAACAACTTCAGAAGTTGTTGCACACAATGCTTTATATTATGCCTTAGTGGATGGAAAAGATACACTAGGCTACTTATTACTGCTCCATGAAACAATCTTGGATCCAATGCCAAAGGCATAACCTATAGTATATTTATGATCATTTGTATTGCTAGCCAAGTCTAAATCTCAGTAAACTGATAGCTCAACATCGAATGAATTAGTGTATTTAATACCATAATCAATTGTGCCTTTGAGATACCTGAGTACCCCTTTCACTGCATTCCAACGATTTTCTAGAGGTTTTGCCATATATTGACTTAACACACTAACAAAATATGCTATGTTAGGTCTTGTTGTAGTGATATAGTTCAAGCTTCCACCATCTATCTATACACTATACCATTTACCTCCTTCAAACCATCATCATAGTAAAGTTTCATGTTCTTTTTCATTGGAACATAAGAACTGATCCATTTTAAGCTTCTTAAGTACTTCTATGACAATTTTACTTTGAGACACAGGTTTGACCAGAATTTCTCCAAACTTCAAGAACTAGGAAGTAATGTAACTCACCAAGATATTTCATTTCAAATACCTTTGACATCTACTTCTTAATTCCACTAATCAATTTTTCTAAATTTCCTGTAATAATTAAATCGTCAACATATAAGGAAATAAATACAACATGCCCCTTTTCATCAAACTTGGTATGCATATTTGGATCACTTTTTCTCCACATAAAACTATGTTGAAGAAATAAGGAATCTATCTTCTCATACCATGCCCTAGGTGCATGTTTCATCCCATACAATGCTTTCTTTAATTTACACAATAAATATTTCTGACCACTTTTCACAAACCCTTCTCGTTGAGTAAGGTAAACCTCCTCCTTTAACTCACCATTCAGAAAATAATATTTTACATCTAATTGGTGAAGCTTCCAATGGTACTTTGTTTCTAGTGCAATCAACATTCCTATAGTGTTTAATTTAGCTACTGGTGCAAATATTTCTGCATAATCTATTCTCTCCTTCTGTTAGTACCCTTTTTATACCAATATGGATTTATATTTATCTATATTACCATCTCTTTTGAATTTGGGTTTGTATATTCATTTACATCCGATAGGCTTTTTATCTTTAGGTAATTCAGTCAATTCCCAAGTTTTGTTTTTCATTATAGAGTCATATTCTTCCTCCATTGATTTTATCCACTCTTCATGTTCATTAGATTCATTAAATTTCATGGGTTCTATGAAATTTAAAATATTAATCATCATGGCATAATCTTTATAATTTTCATGTGGACGAACCTGTCGTGAAGATCTTATCAACTGGATAGTGACTTTCTCTCTGTTTTGTGAAGATCCTTCTTCACTTCCGTATGTATGCATGTCATTGGATTCCTTCTCCTACTGGTGCTTCTCTTCATTGACCTCTTCACATTCAATAAGTAAATGTCATCCTTCATGATTGTTGTCTTGATTATTGTCTTTTGTTTTCTCATGGAAAATTACAACTCTACTCGCAAAAACTTTGTGACTAGATGGATCAAACAATTTATATTCCTTAAATTTTGAACAATTCCCTATAAAAATACATTTGATAGCTTTAGCATCAAGATTCTTCTGGTTCTCCTTTGGAATATGTGCAAAATATTTACATCAAAAATATCTTCAAATTATTAACTACTGGTTTAGAATCAGACAAGGCTTTGAAAGGAGTTTTATGATATAGACCTTGTTGGACTTCTATTCTTTACATAAACAACAGTGCTTATGGCCTCAGCAGAAAAATTATTTGAGAGATTCTTACCTTTCATTATACTTCATGCACACTCCACCAGAGCTTTGTTTTTCCTTTCTGCTACTTTGTTCTGTTGTGGGGTGTGGGGTACTTTAAATTATTGTACTATTCCATGATATTTGAAATACTTGATGAAGTTTTGTAATCTGTTCTCTCCCCATCTATTTGAGTAGAGGATTTTGATGGACTTTATTGTTTGATTCTCCACCATGTTTTTAAATTCCTTGAAGTATTAAAAAAGATTACTCTTTTTCCTAAGGAAATAAACCCATGTGTATCTTATGTAGTCATCAATAAATAACAAAAATTAATAAGAACCACCTAAGGACCTTGTCTGCATTGATCCAAAAACATCAGCATGTATAAGTTCTAATACATCTTTCTTTCTCCTATAAGAATTAGAGGGGAATTCATCTCTCTGTATTTTTCCTAACACACAACCTTCAAAAGAAACATACTCATTCTACAACATAGGGAGTCCTTCAACCACACTTTGTTTTTGTAATAAATTTTTTTCATGATAATTGATGTGACCATACCTATGGTTCCAAAGCATTTATATAGGCATAGTTTCAAAAGTCAATGCTTGATGATTCTTGTTGGTGACATGAATTTTGTACATATCTCCAACTCTGACTCCTAAGGCAACAATTGTGTAATGATCCTGCAAGTCCTTCACTATACATTGTGTCTTGAAGAATTCGACCTTCAAATTCTAATCTATAATTGTGGACACATAAATCAAGTTTTTCTTTATCCCAAGGACATACACAACATTGCGAATGTGTCTAGCAGTTCCATTCAACAATGTTACTTGAATATCTCCATATCCCTTTATCTGATAAGAATGATCATCTCCAAGATAAATATGGGCACCATTATGTGTTTCTTTAAAGTTTATATACCAATTCTTGATACATGTCATGTGAATTGAAGCTCCAGAATCCAAAAACCATGCATCAACATCATAATTTTGAGCAGACAACACAACATTAGACACAAATAGTCTAAGATCTTTTGAATCAAATTTGGTTTTTTTTCTGCAAAGTGTCTTCAATGTTTTGTATTTTTATGCCTAGCCTCGTCATTTTTCTTCTTATAGAATTCTCTGGAAAGATGCCCAGTCCTACCACAATAAAAACACATAGGTTCATTTCTATTAGATGGAATACCTTGATTTGGCTTTGGAAATGACTTCCTATGAAATTAACTTCCTCCTCTGCCTCCTTCTCCTAATTTTCGTCTAGGGAACCTCTTCTTTTTCCATAGTGATAAGTCTAAATTTTGAGGCTTCAAATTCGGATTCAAATTCATGTGCCTCTCTTCTTCTTGCAAAAGTATACCTGTCAATTCCTCAAATGTAGGAGCTTTTTCTCTCACAGGAAGTCCTTTTATAAACATTTCATAGTCCTCTAGCTTTCCATTTAGGGAAATTGTGACAAGATCGATGTTGGATACTTTTTCTCCTATATCTCCCAATTTATCTTTCATGTCTTTAATTCTCACAAGAAAAGTACTAACACACTCATTTATATCCATTTTTATAGTTAGCAATTTACTCTTCACAAAAAAAATACGATTTGTATTATTAGTCTAATACAAATCTTTAAGTGATTTCCAGTTTTCTTTAGAAGTCTTAGCATATCTAATGTGAGGAATTATATTATCTTTCATAGACATTCATAATAATACCTTGTCTTTATTCTCCCGCTTACCCCAATCTTGGATTTTTTCCATTGTCACACCAGCAGATGCATCGGGTCGCGCTTCATCTCCTTTTGCAGTCATCCATACACTATAAAGTTCCATCAAGCTATACATTTTGAATTTCCAATTAACGAAATTCGACCCATTCAATTTATTGGCTTCATTGAGATACGTTTTAGCAAGTGGATTCTCCATCTCTACAAAATCCTTGACACAACCAATTCCTCTTCAAAACAGCGATCATGCGCCAAGAATGGAAACAAAAATAGTGCCAAGGTTCTCTTATCATCACCAATTTTGGAAAAACAAGAACTCAACAATGTAGGGAAAGAAAATTGTTCCATTATCAATCCTTGTAGTCTTCCCACTAGCACCAACAAGAGAATAAGTAGCAAAGAACCCTCTGATTGCAAAAAACACAGGCCTTGTTCTAATCCCCGCACTTTCCTAGTAAGAAGTATCCATCGTCGATGAACGAGGCCACTGAATTCAATGCCCCACCTTTATCGCTAGAAGAAGGGAACAAACACGATATCCCACCGCTCCTGGAATCCTAGGGATGGAAGAGAGAAAGACTTAGAATCTCTCTCCTTGACAGAGAAGTGATCTGGTGTGCGAAAGGAGAAACGACTTTGCAGTGAGGCCATCCAATGAAGAGAACATATGATCTGATATACGCTCTCCTTGAGTAGAGACACTCTTCTCCAACAACGTCCACACTCTCCTCCATTAGCGACACTCTCCTCCAGAAACGTCCACATTCTAATATGAACTTGAAAATAAAAGGAATGGAACCGACTTCTCTCAAGAGAGGCAATGAGTGGAGGCCATCAGAGAAAATCCACACTCCATTTTTATTAAATCAATTGAGGAGTACATTATATAGGACGATATTCAGTTTAGACGTTTGGATCCAACCTCTAACAAATAGGATCAAAATCGTAACTAATATCCACTATTTCTAACTATTTTCAATCCTTCATGTATTATCAAAGGAATGAAAAAAATATACCAACATTTCTTCTTGCATCTACATGGTTTAAAATAAAATAAATTGTATAAATATTATTAGTTTATTACTCTTGAATATAAAATATTAAGATAGAAAAAAACACACAATATTTAATATTCTACTTTTAATTTCAATAATGCATTGACAAGTATAATTATTGTTCAATCATTTTCAATCCTCTATGAATTAGATTACCATTGAAAACATTGAGTACCAATTTAGGTTGCTATTATGTGGTTGAGAATAAAATTGTTGAAATGGTTCCCACTAATTTCGGAAAGATTGGATATAGGTGAATTTATTGGCTCATATTATTCTGCTTTAGTTGGAAAAATTCAACTAAAAATAGAATATGGATAGGTTCTCATTAATGTGATCATTTTTATGTAACTGATTGACCCACTAACCTAAAGGAATAATGGGTGAAAAGGAATAATCAAAGAAACATTAAATTTGGGTGTAGGAATTTCATAAATGATCTCAATCGCTACTTATTCACTCTCCTATGAATCTAGAGAATGAGTTTTACAAGCTACTTTGGTAGTTTCATTAGATGTGGACAACCGTTGTCACTTAGTGGGAGGAATATCAATGGTTGTGTTTTACTCTAAACATATGGGGTGGAATTGAGGATGTGTGTGACTCTTCAAATACAAATAAAATAAAAATATATATATGAAATAAATGCATTTCTCTTCTCTTCAATCAAAACTAATCAAGGAAATGAAAACATATTTCTTTTTATCAACTCAAAAACAAGGTAGTAATCGCTCAATTCGAATAATACTACCAATGAGTTACACAAGAGATTTCAAATCTAAAATATTGAAACTAACACCCCAATACAACTCTTCAATGGAAACCCCAAAATTGTCAAAAGAAATGACTATCCAATGTAATTCTCATTTCTATTTGACTTACAATGTAAATGAAACAAAGGATACAATATGCAATAATATCTAGACATAAAATGCAACACATTTTGTTCCAGTGCAAATGAAACAAAGGGTCCAATATACAACAAGGGGAGTTTCAAAAGAAACAATTCCTTGCCTTTGTCCGGTTGAGATTCAAAACAAGAGAATGCATTAAAAGTCTTAGTAGGAACCTAGCGATCCACAGTCAAAAATATATATTTTTTGTTTTTTCTATAATATACTTCCAGTTTGATTCAAGTATTAGAACTCCAAACTTGACTTATTACTTCAAGTCTTAGAACTGCAAATTTGACTTATTATATATCATGTCGGAGGTAACCTTCCAAATGAATTTTATACAAAGCTCAGATTGCAAAGATTGACTTAGGTTTAAATGTTTCAACAACTAAATCTCATGTTAGAAGTGCTTTGCACAAAACCCTAGTCATTTCCTCTTTAAAGCATATGATCCAACACATTGATGGAACATTATATCGAAAAGATTACAAGAACGACATAAAATTCTCCAATAATAATAATAATAGATCAAGAAAACAATGTGAAAGATTCTCCTAATAATATCATTCGAGAATGGGATCACAGCACACAAAGAGATTTACAATTGAGATCTTTTTGTTTTTTCTTTGAAACTTTGTGAATGAAAAAAGTATCTCAGATAGAAATCAATCAGAGCATTGATTCAGAGGATAGAAGATGGATTTGTAAGTTTGGTTTGAGTAATTGTGTATTGTGGAACCTCTACTGAGGTTCACATTAGCATTCATGATCTGTATGGATGAAGTATAGATTGGTTGAAGCAGTTTTGTTCCATCGCTATTCATAGAAGGCTGTTGTGCACTGCATCAACAATCCATTAATCCCAAAATTAGAGTGTCTTCCACTCTTTATTGGGGATTAGGTGTGCTCTTTTCTTTGCTCATATACTAGAATAAACAAAACAAAGTATCAAGAATAAAATACATAATCATAATCATAGAGAAGATCCAAACAAATCGTTAATACACATTTAAATTTAATCATTCATGTGTTGAATTAACAAAGCAAAGTATCAATAGAACAAAAAACACACTAGGAGGTAGATAAGAATGTTATATGTGACTAGGGTAGAAATCGATCCTTCACATTATTATATTTAAAAGACATAAAATTCTCCAATAATAATAATAATAGCTCGAGCGAATAGTGTGAAAGATTCTCCTAATAATATCATTCGAGAATGGGATTGGAGCACATGACGAGATTTACAGTTGAGATCGCTTTGTTTTTTATTTGAAACTTTGTGAATGAAAAAAGTATCTTAGACATAAAGCAATCAAAGCGGGATATTGATTCAGAGGATAGAAGATGGAGTTGGAAGTTTTCTTTGAGTAATTGAGTATTGTGGAACCTATGTTGAGGTTCACATTAGAATTTGTGATCTGTATGGATGAAGTATAGATTGATTGAAGAAATTTCATTCCATCGCTATCCATAGAAGGATGTAGTGCACTGCATCGGCGAGTCATTACACTAGCCTGCCTATTTGTTTATGGAAAACCCACAATTAGAGTGCATGTCGCACTTTCCTAGGGATTAGGTGTGCTCTATTCTTTTCTCATATGATGGAATAAAAAAAACAAAGCATCAATCATAAAAGAAATAAACATAATAACAAATAAGATCCAAAGAAATTGTCAATTCAAATTCAATCATTCATGTATTGAATAAATGAAAGAAAGCATCCATAGAATAATAAAAAAAATAATGTAAAGGGTCAATTTCTACCCTAGTCACATATATCATTCTTATCTACCCACTTGTAATAAACAAAACAAAGCATCAATAGAACAACAAACACACAAGGGGGTAGATAAGAATGATATATGTGACTAGGGTAGAAATTGATCCTTTACATTATTATATTGAAAAACAATATAAAAACAATCATTACAGACCAAGACATTCGTAATGGAAATGGTTGAGAGAGATATTATAAATAAAATGCATTGTTCACGCTTTTGCAGGAGGTAGAATACGAGGCATCGAGGGAGTTCCTTGTTGAACAAGGGGAGTTGCAGAGGAAAAATCAATTGAATATGTTCGTTACATTTATTAGTGTAGTATTTTAAAAGAAATAAATAAATCTGAAGACCCTCTACTCTTAGGATTTGAAGCATATCTTGAATTTAGATTTAATAATAAAATTACAATGATATTTACTAAGCTTATGTCTTGAATTTAGATTTATTAATAAAATAACAATGATATTTCCTAAGCTTATGGTAATTTTTTATTAAGAGTTCTAAAATGTGTATATTGATATTATTTCCAAATTTCAATAATTATTTTACTTAAAATTTAAAAAAAAAATTGTATGGAGAATGCCATGCTTTGAATTGATCAAATAGATTTA
Organism: Picea mariana; assembly: GCA_032191745.1. Taxonomy (NCBI): domain Eukaryota; kingdom Viridiplantae; phylum Streptophyta; class Pinopsida; order Pinales; family Pinaceae; genus Picea; species Picea mariana. The sequence continues at coordinate 13,807 of JASDQU010206599.1, forward strand.
ATGGAAAATTAATCATATGTTGAAAAACAAATGATTATGATGCCTGCGAGTCTCAATGGGGAATTAATGCATCAACAACCCTAATTTGTGGTCACCTTCCATGTAGCATGCATGCACATACTCTCTCACAGACTCCACGCATTACATAATCTTATCTCTCACCTATCAAGACAGGGGTGTCCCTTTGCAATTATAGTTAGAGACCCAGATTGAGATGCAAAGTCAAAATCTAGGGAAAGGGAAGGACAAAGATGCCATAGAGGTAGCATTTGTTTAAGAAACAAACAAAGCAACAGGTTCACCAACAGGAGAGGCTTCCTAAATAATAAATTCGACTTCAATATGTACTAAGATTTAGATCTTATTTGCATGCATTTGAGTATCAATCATTGTTACTTATCTTATACATATATAATTTTTGTTTTTGCATTATATGGACATCTGATAATCTGGGTTTTGTCCATTTACAGCCTATCAAAAGTTATATAAATCCCAAATTTTACTCGGAGCAAACAAATTCAGAAGCACAATACACAAAGCTTTTAGTATTGCAGTTGAGATTGAAAACAAGAATTATACATGGCTTTGATTTGCATAGAATCAAACCTACATTACCCTTGATTATTGGAGGAATAAAGATTCCTCATGATAGAGGTTCTGATTCTCATTTTGATGGTAATTCTACGAATATTTATATTTTTTGTTTGTAAATACATTTTCTTGTTATTGCATTATTGTTTTTAGGAAAACTATGTGTTCTGGACAAAATATAGAATGAGCTAGTTCAAGACATACCACGTTGTTGGGGTCTTGAAGCTACCAAAAACTCATTTTTCGTAATTCTGTTTGGGGATAGATATTGGGAAACATATATGATTCCAGTGTGATAATGAGGAGGTGTCATTAAAAGTGGTTCGCAACTAATGTGGTATTCTAGATGGATGCCGCAATGTGTAACTCCTATGTGATTTTGATGAAAAACATACCCCTAATTTGCAGTCTCATAGCCGGAAGTAGCATGGTTGTAAAGTATATCTTGTAATATATATCCATATCTATCCGGACGGAAGGGAAAAACTATGCAAAAACAACATACCTGCTTGATGTAGGTGCATCCTTGGTATATGGGCCATCGTCCATCACCTTCCCTAGATAATCAAAATTTAGTCCTTTTTTTTAGAGTATATGCTTTAATGTTTAACCTATGAGTATTATTTTGTATGTTTGTGCTTGTTTAGAATCTCCTACAAGTTCTCTCAAATTTTGGTTTTGCGTTGGAAAAACTAAGGGCTCGAGCAACTGCTCCTATTTATCGCTTATAGGGCTTTCTTATAAATCAATAGTGGATATCATGAAAAAACAAAAGTGGATCAACAAAAGTGGATGAATATCGATAAGAGTATCTAGAAGCAAATTTTGGTTTTGTGTTGGAAAAACTAAGGGCTCGAGCAACTGCTCCTATTTATCGCTTATAGGACTTCCTTATAAATCAAAAGTGGATATCATGAAAAAACAAAAGTGGATCAACAAAAGTGGATGAATATCGATAAGAGTATCTAGAAGCAAGAGAAGGAGAAGAGACGGTTACTCCTTTCAGATTTGGGGAAGGTAGATTGAATGGCAGGATTTCTGCTCGTTGGCACCCACCCATCGTAGGCATCATGATTCATAGTTGGGGTTGGTCCTGGGTGTTGCAACTGATCATTTGGATCATCACCGAGACCACGAATGATATAGTCAATAGCCAAGCTATAAGTTACTTCAAATCTTTTGGTTAAGGTTATTTTTCCTATTTTAATTATATCTGTGACTGGGTTCTATGAAATATAGAAAAAATGCATGGAAAATTTCTTAGATAAAGGGTCTCACCATCGTGGAACTTCACCATGAAACCATGAAACCTTGGGTTGTAGAAAATACTATCTGCATATATGATGGTAAGTTCATTATGCAAAAATATGATGAAAAATTGCAAGAAAAATAATCCACTTTGTTGTAGAATATACTTGGTAAGGAAAAATATTCCACCTTGAAGCGTGAAGCATCTATATTTGTAGAATACTACCTGGATATTTGGTTGCAAAGAATATACATGGTAAAAAGAGAAAAAACAACAAATCATGCAGTTATAAAATTAAAACTATTGTAAACTGCAGGCTATTGATGGTGAAAGGATAAAGTCTTTTTCATCTTGACAGTGCAACACATGGGAACCATGTCAAGAGCCAAACAAAGAAAACGAGATCCAAAACAAGACAATGTGTGAAAAGGTACAGAGGCAACGTGTGACAAGGTCATAGATGGACATTCCAATAAACATTGGAGAAGCTTTAAGATTCAAAAAACGGTGCGGTTTTACATTTAATGTCGGGAAGTAATGCAGGACTTAGTTCTAACATTACATGAACTTGAGAAAATTAATCATCAAAATCAATCATCAAATATGCACTTTAAATGCCTTTTAAGCTAATATATGGTCCGGTTGTGCCTCGTGAAGAGGCCAAATAAGACCTCAAATTGAAAACTTAGGTTAAAAAATCAAATTTGAGTTTGGAAATTGCATAAAACTTTCAAAACTTTGATTTAAAATAGTTCGTGCTTCTTTGGTATGAGTGCATCACTAATAGAATACGTAAAAACATTCACTAATAGTCCATGCATCCTGAAGGGTAGGGATTATAATATCTATAAATAAAATGTAACACAGTTTTGACAAGGTCATTATTTATAAGACAAAACAAATGAAAATCACCCAAGGATGACAAATACTATGTGTGACTTATAAACCCAATCATGGACCAAATGAGTAAATAATAATAGAGCCAGAGACACATATGCTATTTAGAGATTCCCTATAATCTTTCTAATGAAATAAACACTTAGATCTTGTTGACACAGGGGAAGATCCGGGGTTCAACACTTCAACAATGCACCAAAAAAACTCTAACTACCAGCCCTTTCGACAACACCTGTGAAGAAGATGGAGTCTCACCTAAGGCAGGGGGGGTTGTAGGACTCAAGTGTCTACAACCTAGTTGAGACACATATATGTAATCAAAATACTTAATAGAGAACTTAGCAATTAACGTTCATTAGTCTTTGACCCTTATTTACATCGCATATTAAAACCCTAATTACAGAGTAGCACAATATTCAACAATGTCCAAGTAGACTTAACCATTTAACTCATAGCATCAAACAAATATAACATTCATTCATGTTATTAATCACTAAGCTACTACATCAGATGTATCTAACATACATAAAGATTCAGTACTAAGCATACATCAAATCAATAACGCAAAGAAATCACAACGCAAGATATACGTGGTTCACCACCAGTGTGGGATTATATCCACCAACTCTTTGTCTTCTTTGTTATCTTCTTTCAATATTTTTACGTGCACAAAGCCTCAAAACCAACTCCGCATAAGACATGAGATCTGCGCGCACTTCGCCATAACTTCTTTTCCCGAGTTCGGCACAATACATAGCCTTCTTACAATCACTTGCACGTATCTCTGCAAGTTCTCAACACATAGTTTGCATAGAGTCTTTACAACTAATCGCACTTAGAAACCTTTACATATATTGCACAAATCCAACTTAGATCTATCTTATATTCTCCTTCTTACAATTCCTAGCTACTTATTTATAGATTTACAGATGGGGCCTAAGAAAGGGTAAACCCATGGGCCAAGATCCCATACCCATTACATAAGCCCTAAACCCAAAAAGCCCGTAAAACACAGGGATGATTTTAGGGGCTAAATTTCGCTCATGGGCTAATTTTCCATGGTTTTTCCAAAAACAAGATTCACTATTTTAAAAATGATTCACCCAAATTATATAGTATAAAATTATATTACCTAAACAATCGCTGAAAGTTTATAAAAACTATGTAAAATACTTAGAAATTTGAATATTTTTAAAAAATATCGCTAAACATTTATAGTTGACATATGAAGGATTAGTAAGATTCGCCAAGGTTTCTATATTTTAAAATAAATTTCCATCCTTAAAATCATCCCTGGTAAAAAGGGGTCAAGATCCCACGATCTCCGCTTCACCTGGGCACTCTGTATTCGACTTGCCTGTCGAAGTCCCAAAAATGGTCAAACATGACCAAGGTTCTCCAAAACTTGGTTGAGGGCCAACAAGCCCCCAACACTCACTTGTGACTCATCTAGATTCACTTTGATCTGAGAAACTTTACATCGAAGGCCTCGAGCTTGGCTCGAGCTACCTTGACATTCTTCTTCACCCGAGCCTGCTACTCGGTGAGCTCCTGAATGATTTTCTCAGTGACAGGTCCTTCCAAGCGTTGTTCCATTGTGGTGACCATTTGTTCCATTTGTCCGCCTTGTCCTTCAATATCCTCAAAAGGTGTGCCGGATTTTTCCTATACCAACTGAAGTCTCTGGGTCACTTCTATGACTTTACTCTGGATGGCATGGATGTGTTGTTGAACAGCTCTATGTTCTTGTGACCTTTTCATCTTCTCGATCGCTGACAGTAGATTCAACTATGCTTGTATTGTCGCTACTTTTTGTTTGGATTCCTGGAGATGTGACTCCAATGTCCTTAGTTCTGGGTCCTCTGCAAGGTGCTCGTAGGTATACGCACTTCGATTGCTAAGTTTCTTGCATTCTAAGGCCAATGCCTTGATTCTTTCGACTGCGCTTTAGGCAGTTTCTTCCCTCTGATCTCGCACTTCCTGTGGAGTGATCAACACTGCCTGCAATTCCAGTTCTGCTACTCTTGCTTGGAGTTGTTGAATGGATTCAATGAGCTTTCCCACTTGTGTCTCAGTTGTTTCCTCTTCCATCTGTCCCAAACCCAACACAAAGAGAGGTTCTCTAGTGACTTCTTCTTTAAATCCAATCTGTTCTGTGAGCAACTGTTCTTTTTCTTTCTAGAGCTTCTCTCTATCCTCTGTAAAATTTGCCTAGAGGTCATCTTTTTCTTGTTGCACAACCCAATGTTTCTCTAGGGATTTCTCAATTTCTTGCTTCAGAGCCTCTCTGGCCCACTCTTTTTCTTCTTGGACCTAATGAAGGTGAGCCTCTATCACATATGCTATTCTACGTAGCTTGGAAAGCTCATCTCCTTTTTCTATGCCCCCTAATGACAACGATGCAGTAGACACTGTACAGATCGAATAAAGAGACTGTTGTACCCCATTGATCTCTTTCTCGATCCAATCATACATTGTATCCTGCTTGGCTTCACTTCGCTACAAAATTTCCTCGAAAGTATCTGATACAGCTACGATGATGATTTCAATATCATCCACCGTAAGTATAGTCTGTAAGTGGGACTTATTGGCGCCTGATTTCTTCCATTCTCGGGGTTTTTTTGGAGAAATATTTATTTTCTTGGATGTCTTTGTCTCCGTAAGGGGATATTTAGGTGGTGTTACTTCACCTTGTTCCTACTTGTCTTCTTCCCCTCCGTCCTCTTCTTTGTCTACCTCGTCACCTCCTCCCTCTTCAGGTGAATATGGTGTACCATCCTTTGATGCATTGTGCATTTACTGCATTTACTGTACTTCTTCCTTATTCTTCCTCTTGCTACTATTGGGTCCATCATACTCTTCGTGGGTGACTACAAGACTTTAGATGAGGTTGAGGTCGAAGAGTTCTGTCTGTTCGACTAGTACAAGGAATTATGTAGGCCATTGCTTGGTTATTTCCTCCATATCTTCTTGGATGAGTTTGTAATAGGACTGGACATCTTCCTTGTGTTGATCTCTGCGCACGGTGATGTAAATGAAGTGTCTGTCTGCATGGAACTTCGCTATTGTCCTGAACCTATGAAGTGTATTCAACGTCGTGTGAGGGAAGGATTCAATGGCCCTCTTCAACAACAAGTTGTAGGTGTAGAAAACCGCATTGGATTTCCATTGCTTCACCATGTCGCTCAAATACCAGAGGGTATTGAACCTCATGGAAAGTGGTTCAGATGGCTCGACATTAGGGAAGGTTGATCCATCCAACATTGCCCAAGCGATGAAGGAAATGAGAATCAACAACTAGATGATGTGAAACTCGTAGCCTTGGTCTTGCGCTTCACGACAATATTTCTCCAAATGGTTGATGAGGTAGCTCACCTAGTTCATCTGCATCCCTTCGATGCACTTTCCTACGAGGTTGATGACGAACCTCGTGACTTGCATCTGTTTGTTCTTCCTGATGAGCTTACCAACGATCAACTGGAAAGCTAGGCGCACTACACCATTTTGGATGGAGGTTACCTTGTAGCCCCTCTTTCCTTTCTCCACATCGCCGAAGGTGTCCTTCATTCATTGTGCCAGGGCATGATCTGTAGCCTTCCCTGGGTAACACTATTGAGCATCCAGTCCTTGCATGCTCAATCTAGTGATCTGGTGGATCAACATCGGATCTATAGTGATGCGCCTATCTAACCACAAGTAACTGCCATGGTATCACTACAGGAGGAGTTTAACGCACATGTTAACCTCCTGATGTCTGTTGAAGTGTGGTGTCTTCATCAAATTAAGGATTGTTGATCTTGCGATGTCCATGGTCCATGGCTGGGGGATGATCTTCGACTTTTTACCCATTGTCTTTGTCAAGTACTTATGTGGTGCAAGCATTCCATAATTTTTGTGGTCTCCCAAGTTGAAATCATTGATCTTTAGCATCATAATTTGTCCCAATTGTAGTCCAACTATGTGTATCCCCTTCGGGAGGTATGTAGTGATCAGTGTATAGACGAAGTCCCTCAGGACACTGTCACAACTAGCTGCGCCAGCTAGAGGTGGGATATAGTTGGGCAGGATCGACAGGATGAGCTTCACATTCACCAAGTTGTCGCGATGATTGCTCTGTTTCTTGGTCACATTTCAAGATGGCCGAGATTTACGTGCAGTCGATGGGGAGTCTATGAGGCATGTGCTCCTGCGGACATGACTTTCTCATCCATGAGGTCAATCAAAATATCTTCAATGGATTTCTATATTGTGCTAAAGTTGCTCGACATACACGCTCGTGATCAAATGTCTCAGATAGGTGGAAAAATGCTCAAGGTTAGAAGAATGGGTGGCGAGGTCTCAATAAGCATTGTGTCAAAGAAATTAGTTCTCTTTGGGTTTAGATAATCACAATTTGCAAAAGTGTCTTCGATGCAACATTCGACGGGTTAAATAGAAAACATCATAATGGATTCCTGCAATGGGCAGGAATGCTTCAATCAATACAATTCCATCTGTTATGGCGCAGTCCCAACAGTCCAATGGTGATTTTTCCAGCAATAACTGCATTTCTAGCCATTCTGGAGTGTCGTTCTAATGGTCAGGATGCCTCCAATGGTCATATTGCTTTGCCATGGCAAAGTGTCAGTCTATGTTGTTCTGTTATTCCAGAGAGGTTCAAGTTCTGTAAGGATACCTTCTGCAAAGTCCTATCTGGGACCTCCTGCAATTTTATATCTTTGCTTTCTTCTTACTGAGCTTTCTTTCTCTATTTCTAGTGATCTGCATCTCTAGATTCCTCTATCCATTCTCGTTCTTATCTTTTCTTAGCATAGTAACTTTGCACTGTTGATGGTGTTTCACAGTGTTTGAGGGTAATAACTTTTCTCTTACTATTTCTAGAGTATGTGATCTTCTCTTCTGCATCGATAAGTTCTTTAAGCCTTCTTGCGTTCTTTCAACATCGACAGCGATGTCTCTAGCCCTTAGTTGCTTCGACTTGTCGTCATGTTCTTCTAGTAAGTGCACTATTCTCTTAGCCATGAAATCTCTTAGTTCTTTATTTTTCTTTTCTATAGCTTCCTCTTGTTCTTCCCTTTGGATATGATCTCTCTCAATCCAAGTATTTCCTAACAAAATTGCAAAAGGGGTATTTTTCTCAACAAACTTAATGACCTCGAATTATTCTTCTATCAATGTTCCATAAGCACTCATAGGTATATGAGTAAGTCTTCCACATAGGGTTATCATGTTTCATTTAAACAATCCTATTCCTCCCAATGAAGGAATCATAGAAGGATTTCCCAAAATTTCCCAAGTACTTTATGTCATGATATTAACCTGGGTTTCTACATCCAATACACAGTCTATGTCAAAGTCTCATGTTATTGTTTCTATGCACTCCTTCTCTTTTAAAATATCTGATAAATAGATGTCTCTGTGATCATTCAGTATTTCATTCATTTGCAATAATATATCCTTAGATTCTTTTTTGTTCTCTAGTATATTCTTAGTCTCTTGATCTTCCTCGTGGTTTTCTTGTTTCATGTTCATCTTCTCAACTTTAGTAGTCCTTCTAGGGAAATCTAAAACTTTATGTCTAGTAGATTTCAACAAAGGAAAATAGGACCTCTACCAAGCCATTCCTTAGAAATATGTCCTGGTCTTATGCAGCTATAACAAAGAGTCAATCCTCTCTTTCTTTTAAACGATTGCCAACCTTTCCTGTACTGAGAAATGAGATCACAGTGATGCACCTGCAAAATATTCTTTCTAGGATCGTGCATCCACTTGTTAGTCCAAAAATTATTTCTATGCATAGGAATGGCATATCTTTCATTATTTCTATCAAATTTATTCATATCATATCTTTTTTCTTCAAGTTGTTCCCTAGTTTTCAGACTAGGACGAAATCTATCAAATATACCTAGATCTATTCTTTTGAAAAAAAAAATTCCACTTATCTTACCTTTATAAAAGAACAAAGCTTTAAGATCTTACCTCTTTCTTTATATTGAGCTTCTCTTCTTGGCATGGAGCTTCACAAGTCAAGTAGAGTATTGCACACTACAACAATGGATCTACGCACAAAGCTTTATTTTTTCTTCAGTTCCAAGCAATCACAACTTAAGGCCCTCGCAACAGAACCATTTGTTGGCATAGGGGTAGACCCGAGGTTCAACGCTTCAAAAGTGCACCAACAAAACTTTAACTACCAGCCCTTTCAACAACACGTGTGAAGCAGATGATGTCTCACCTGAGGTAGAGGCAAGGGGGGTTGTAGGAATCAAGTGTCCACAACCTAGTTGGGACATAGATTTGTGATCACAATACTTAACAAATCACTTAGCAATTAATGTTCATTATTCTTTGACCCTTATTCACGTCGCAGATTCAAACCCTAATTACAGAACATTGCAATATTCAACAAGATCCAAGCATAGTTAACCATTTATCTCATAGAATCAAACAGATATAACATTCATTTATGTTATTAAGCACTAAGCTACTACATCATATGTATCTAACATACATAAAGATTTAGCACTAAGCACAAATCACATCAATAACGCAAAGCAATCACAACACAGGATATACGTGGTTCACCACTAGCGTGGGGCTACGTCTACCAACTCTTCATCTTATTTATTATCTTCTTTCAATCTTATTACAATTCCAGAGCCTCAAAACATTCAAGGACTTCTTACATAAATTTTTGGAAGCATATTTTGATGATTGGATTGTTTTTAGTTTATTTCAAAATCATATTGAATGTTTAAGACTAATGTTGGATAAGTGCAGGCAATGTCAGATTTCCCTAAACCTGAAGAAGTGAACCTTATTTTCACCCTTTGGAGTGATGATAGGACATATTGTGTGTAACCAGGGGTTGTTGGTAGATTCATATAAGATTTCCATTATTGTTGATCTACCCCCTCCTACTTCAGTTAGAAAGTTGCGCACTGTGCTCAGACATACTGGATACTACAGAAAGTTCATTATGGGATATGCATAGATTACAACACCCATGGAGAAGATTTTGAAGAAAGATTGTCAGTTTCAATGGTCCGAGAAATGTCAGCAGAGCTTCGACACACTGAAACAGAAAATGGTCACTGCGCCTATTCTGGTTTTCCCGGATTGGAGTAAGGAATTTCATGTGCATGTCAATGCCTCGTCCATTGCATTAGGAGTAGTGTTATCATAAGCAGGATCAAGAGATATTGAACACCTGTTATCCTTTGCTAGAAGGAATCTCTCTACAACTGAGATAAATTACACTACCACTGAGAGAGAAGGTTTAGCCATGGTGTATGCACTGCAGAAATTTCACCACTACTTGTTGGGAGGACATTTCAAGATTTTCATCAATCAATCTACATTGAAATACTTAGTCAACAAGCCAGTTTTGGGGGGAAGAATATGCATATGGATGTTGTTATTCCAGGAATATGAATTTGAAATTGTGGTCAAGACAGGGAGAATGAATAGGGGACCTGAACACTTGTCTAGGTTAGAGCATGGAGAGGAACTTACTAGTCTGGAGGATACACTGCTAGATGCATAGTTGCTGGCCATCATAAAGGTTGATGATCACTTCATCGAGATAGTCCACTTCCTATCAACAGGAATGGCACCTCACGAATATACAATCATCTAGAAGAAACATCTGGTAGTTCGTGCTGTATATTTTTTACTTATAGTTGGGAAGCTATATAAGATGGGACCTGATGAGATTTTAAGGAGATGTGTTATGGAGGCAGAGAGACCACTGATTCTAGAAGAAGCACATGAAGGAATCATCGGAGGACACTATGCAGGGAAAACAACAACACAGAAGTTCTTAGAGATGGCCTCTGGTGGCCCACTTTACACAAAGATGCTAAGGAATATTACAGAGCCTTCGATGTATCACAAAGAATTGGGGAACCTTCTATAAGAGATGATATTCCTTTAGCACTTCAGCTAACTTTACAATCCTTTGTGAAATGAACAATTCATTTCAAGGGACCTATAAACCCACCAGGGAAGCGCAGAAGAGAAAGATATAACATCACTGCAACAAAGTATTTGACAAGATGGGAAGAATAAAGAGCATTCAAGGACTGTAGTGCAACTACAGCTGCATGATTCATATTTGATGATATCATAGCCAGGTTTGGATGTCGAAATATCTTGATGAGTGATCAAGGTACTCATTTTATTAATAAAACTATTGAAGCCTTGACTCAGGGATTTGAAGTTCACCATCAGAAGAGCACCACATACCACCCACAGGAGAATGGTATGTTCGAAGCTTTCAATAAGATCTTGGAGACAACGCTGGAAAAGATTTTCAGTGTAAATAGGGATGATTGGGATTTGGGAGTAACTGTAGTATTATGGGACTATAGAACCACTTACAAGAAGCTGACAATGCAGCCTCCCTTTAAGTTGGTTTATGTTCTAGAAGCAGTCGTACCTATGGAATGCTTAGTTCCTAGCTTACAAGTTACAAAATTTATAGATATGGATGACACAGGCATTGTGCAAGATAGACTTGTGCAGTTGATAGATCTAGAAGAAGAAAGATTCATTGTAGGATTTCAACAACAGGTACAAAAGGAATGAGAAAAGGCCTACCATGACAGTCATATCAAGAAAAAAGCCTTCAATAAAGGAGATATGGTTTTGGTATATGACAAAAAGTTCATAAATCATCCAGGGAAGTTCAAGACACATTGGCTTGGGCCATATGAGGTTTTCTATGTTACAAAAGGATAAGTTGCACAGTTGACGACTTTGAAGGGAGAATGGAAGGAAGGTTTGGTAAATGGGAGTTGGTTGAAATTGTACTATGACAACCAGTTTCCTCGCAACCCTCAAAAAAAGCATAAGAAGAAGATTCTAGGTACCAGGTGTAGTTGAAGATGGGTACCAGACACAAAAAACACAGTCTGGACAAGGAAGGGAGGGACAGAGCAGAAAGCACAGGTTGCTCCGCGCAGTCAAAAGTCGAAGTGAAACAGAAGGTTTAGACATGAAGTGCCTCGGGACGAGTCATAGGTGAGTTTTGGGGGCCTATTGGCCCTTGGTTATTAAAGAAAGTGAACATTAAGAAATAAAGGAGAAATATGAACTGTGCAGAAGGCAGATTGACTGAAATTGGGTCAAAGTGGTCAAAGAAGGAGCGAAGTAAGGATCAAGCTAGCCATTGAATGAGGATATCAGGGATGATAGATCATTAAGGAAGATGGATCGTGGACAACTCTGAAAGTAGAAGAATATGTGAATCTGTGCTTTCGACCACGTCACAAAAAATAAGGAAAGACAGACTGACAAAGCCTGGGAAGTATGGGTTTTGTTGACCTAGGGTTTTAGACACCTATGGTTTCGGTATCTAGAGGTTTTGACACATAGAAGTTGTCATTGTAATGTATAAATAAAAGTATATAGGACCTGTGATGGGTTGTTGTTCATGGTTTTTATTGTCTCTATTATGGATGATCATTATTGTTGATACTATTGTGTATTGTGTGATAGAGAAGTGTTGTGTGTGAGAGCATTATGTATTGTAAGATCTTCAGCTCAGTACGAATATCAAGCATGTAGTTGGGTGTGCAAGGAGGGGAGAGAGAGAAAGAGAGAGAGAAATGAAAGCTAAAAGCGT